>JACBWW010000036.1:371525-386478 GCA_020086605.1 Lanius collurio | reverse complement strand
GTTCAGTCCCCAAAACATGCAGCAGAAGGGATTTTCCCCAAAGCCACCTCTGCCCTGCATCTCCTACTGACAACAGCCTTGCACTGCCAAACCCTGGGAGATGCTGCCCATTTTCAGAGAGACCCACCCTGACCCCTGGGCTGAGCTGGCATTGGCACCCCAGAAGGGTGAAAGGATTGTGCAAGGGATGAGGATCAGGGAAAATCCATCCATTTATTTCTCCATCCTGAAGTATTCCAGCCCCTGTGGCAGATGGGGTTGCAGGACCTCACAGGAAAGGGAGAACCTCAAGTTGCACTTGCTGGAATTTTTTATCATTTGTTCACAGAAAAAAAAAACAAAAACAAAAAGAGTGATTTTGTTGTAAGTGTTCAGCCTGAATAATTAAAATTTGGGGGTGTGCACAACATGGAGGCCATGGGAGCACCCTGGCCTGGATTTTCTTGTTTTAATTTAGAAGGTTATTTAATTTAAGGGATATCAGGGAGTAGCACCAGTGCTCAGCCTTGGAGGGGGTCACAGACCCCAGGGGCCCCTTGTTCTGCATCACAGATGTCACAGAACTCTCTGTCCTCCACCCCCAGTGTTCAGCAGGTGCCCAGGAGGGTGAGAACACTCTGCAGAGAGTGGCACAAATTCATCAGTGGCCTGTTAATGAGCTGACAGCCAGCCAAATTCACTCCCTTATCTCACAGCACACAAATGAGGCTGGTGAGACAATTCTGCCTGGGAGTGGGCTTCATTAATGCCCAGTTCCAGAAGGAAAGTATCCAAGGAAATAGAAAATATAAATTCATGGTCTTGTCTCCATTGTTTCCACCTGGGGTGACAAAATAAACCCCAGCTTGTGCCTGAAAGATTTTATAGTACAAAAAAAAAAAACAAACCAGAGATGTAGCGAATTTCTTCTGTCCTGAGGACTGTCACAAACAGGTCAGCATGAAGAAAATAGCAATTAAAGAAAATTCAGTGCTCTGAAAAATTCAGCAATTCTTTCCTAACTTTCACTTCACCTCTAACAAGGGGTTTCTGACCCTGTAAATGGGTGCGTTCCCCACCGAACATTTTACTTGCACCTGACACATGCACATTTAGTATTTTTTTCTCCTTCTGGGGTGGCTTGGGGGGAAATGCTTCTTTTAGAGGGGTCTTTAGAGGGGTCTTAGTGTAAGTCTGGAGTTGGTCTAGAAAGACAGGAGAAACATTTGGTTTTAGAACATCAAGATACAAATAAACAAGGAGAGATTTAGATGAGATCCTGGGCAGGAATTCCTGGCTGTGAGGGTGGTGAGGCCCTGGCACAGGGTGCCCAGAGAAGCTGTGGCTGCCCCTGGATCCCTGGAAGTGCCCAAGGCCAGACTGGATGGGGCTTGGAGCAACCTGGGCTGGGGGAAGGTGTCCCTGCAGAGGATAGAATGAGATGATCTTAGGGGGCCCTTCCAGCTCAAACCATTCCATGATTCTATCATTCTATTTAGAATTTCTTCCCAATATCCCATCCATCCCTGCCCTCTGGCAGTGGGAAGCCATTCCCTGTATCCTGTCCCTCCAGGCCTTGTCCCCAGTCCCTCTGCAGCTCTCCTGGAGCCCCTTTAGTGGCTCTGAGCTCTCCCTGGAGCCTTCCCTTCTCCAGGGGAACATTCCCAGCTCTCCCAGCCTGGCTCCAGAGCAGAGGGGCTCCCGTGGGATTCATCCCCACCTCACTCCCTGTGCTGCCCATCTCCCATCCCACGCTCTGCCAACACCCAGTTTGGAGATTGAGTTTTTTCTCCATTATTAAGCCATGTTTAAAATGTTCCCATGCCAAGGAACATCCAGAGCTCAGCCTGGAGCAGTTCTCCCAGCAGCTGCAGCTTTTCTGGTTACACTGCAGGGAATAGCCAAACCTGGGGAGTCACATCCATAAAATCAGCAAGAGGCACAGTAGGGACAGCCCTGAACCTGCTCCTCCTCCTGAGCACGACAGATTCAAAGTGGATCTTGCATCTGGGACATCAAAATCCAGGTGGGATGAACCCCAGTTGTCGTGGTAGGAAATCAGCTGCAGCTCAAGACAATTGATCCTGACAGCAGGAGCTGCCTCAGTGCCTTTTCTCCCATGCCTCCTTCCCTGATTTATTGCCAAAAACCAGAGTTTTCCTAGAAAAGTGAATTATGAGAGGTCTCCTGTCTGAGAGCCTCCCTGATCTGTCTGCTGGCACCTTATTTATCCAGTAATGTCCTAACAAAAGAGGATTTGTTTGGAATCTGTGAAGATGAGGGGGGTCCAGGGGGTGGACAACATAAGGTTTTGACAGGAGGGGAAGAAATGGATGGGAATTAAGTTCCTGATGCAGTTGAGTGTGAAACTTTGGGCACTTTTCTTTAAAAATATGTATTTTCACTAACAGTTGGGACTGAAGGAAGAGCAGGAAGCTGCTGATTGCTGTGGGTGGAGAGATAAAGATCCTGCAGAGGAAAGAATTGGAAATTATCATAAAAGACAAAATGCCTTAGAGCTAAAAAGGGTGGAATTTAATAAGGTATGAGAGCGTGTGCTGAGGGAATCAAACAAAAACTTAGATTAAAAGGGGAAAGTCACAGTTTGGAAATGATGGGAGATGGGAATATTTATCTTTAAGAAACTGAGGCAAAAAGTGTCATCCTGGGATGTGGGATGCTCCAGGGCTGGTCAGGAATCTTTGATGCCACTGTGAGATCACAACTGGAGCATCCTGAGTAGTTCTGATAAGATTTATTTTGATAAGAGGCTGAACCCAAACTGTCATGCTTGGTGGAAAGAGATGCTGGAGTGGTGCAAGGGTGAGCAGGAAAGGAAAAATCAAAGTTTTCAGCCAAACTGGGGGATTTGGGGGAGCTGAAACAAGTCCTGCCTCTCTTCCATTGTGCATCCAGGTGTGTGGGGAAGGCTGCAAGGCATCCAGCCTCCTAAATATCCAAGACTCAGAAAGGACTTTTTTTTCCCCCAAAGTCATACAGAGAAGCAGATCTGTGCTAGCTGGGGAGGAGACTTGTTCGTGAGGGAGCAGGAGGGAGCACAGACACAGCAGGGAATCTACTCAAGAGGAGAATATAGGCAGGGATTTAATTGGCAGGGATTTAATTAGGAGCTTTCATTGACAGGAGTGAGGATCCTCCAAAGCTCAGTGACCATGGCATGACCTGAGGTCCTTTTAGGGACAGAGGCAGGGAAGGAGATGGGAAAGGGGCTCAGCCTGGAGAAAAGGAGGCTCAGGGGGGACCTTGTGGCTCGGCAGGGTCAGCAATTGTCAGAGCATCAAGAAGGGGTGGCACTGCACGGGCTGAGCTTTAGCAGGAGAGGAGCTGCCAGAGCATCCCAACACACAGCTCCGACACAAACTGGGGATCACTTTTCCTCCTGCCAGGAAAGACAGATGTGCAAAAGGGGAACTCTGTGGAAAAAAAAAAAAAACAACAAACCCTGAGAAGAACTGCTCCAAGCTTGAATAACCCGTTTGGGAAGCAGTTCCCACAGGCAGAACCAGAGCAGAGGACTCCACAGGAAAGGCCACGAGATAGCTCCCTAGGAGTGGCAGGGAAGAGAGATTACAGATATTTCCTCTGTTTGTTACTCAGACAATATGAGGAGACTTGGTTTCACTCGGAGCAGCAGCACAACTGCCCTCTCTTTATGTGCAGTGTGCTCCCTGCTGTCCCCGTGTCCCTGACAGCCCCATGGGACAGCAGGGAGCAGAGGTGAGGATGGAGATGGACTGCAGTGGCTTCAGGATGACTTTGTGGCCGCTGCTGACTCAGCAGAGGGACACAGAGCCTGCCCAGGGTGACAACGATCCCACAGCTCTGTGGGATGAGCATCCTACAGCAAACTCCAATCCCTGCACTCTGTGAGGGACAGAACCCGAGGGAGTGGCTGCAGCTGGGTCAGGGGAGGTTTAGGGTGGGTATCAGGGAAAGGTTTTTCCTCCAGAGGGTGCTGGGCACTGCCCAGGCTCCCCAGGGAATGGGCACAGCCCTGAGGCTGCCAGAGCTCCAGGAGTATTTGGACACCACTCCCAGCCACAGGGTGGGATTGCTGGGGTGTCTGTGCAGGGCCAGGAGCTGGATCAGTGATCCTGGTGGGTCCAGTCCAGCTCGGGATAATCTGTATCAGACCTGGGGCAGCTTTAAAAACACCACCTGAGAGAGGGAGGGAGGAAAGCTCTTCACCTCCCACAGAGAGAGCTCCCCAAAAGCCTTCCCAGCTTCTCCCACAGCTTCCAGCCAAGTCAGACATGTCTGTGAAGCTTCATCCTACCTCTTCTTTCACCCCATCTGTGGTGCCAACCCCTCTGTGGCCCTTGCTGCCTACACACCCTGCACAAGCAGCTACAAACGATCCCAGGCTGGAGTAGAGCAGGAATCCCTCTAAAAATTCTCTGTCAGAAAGCCTCAAGGAAAAAATGAACTAGCAGAAAGGGGGGTCAGGCTGTGGGAGAGCTTCTGACCCCGACCAAAGGTCCACACTCGCTCTCCCAGCTCAACCCACAGCCACATCTGGTGGCTGGAGCTGTCACTGGACACCAAGGGTCAAAAGCAGAGCAGAAGTTCAGGTCCAGCTTAGCAAAAAATCCCTGGAGGGGTTTAAATTCTGTGTGGATGTGGCATTTGGGGACATGGGTCAGCAGTGGCCTTGGCAGTGCAGGGGGAATGGGTGGACTGGATGATTTTAGAGGGTTTTTCCAACCTAAAAGAATCTGTAATTCCCTATTTCCCAAGTTATATTCCACAAGTTTGACACGCTGGTTCTCACCTCAAGGACTGCATGCATGGCTTGGAGATGCAGTGATGTGCCCAATTCAGGAATATCTTGGAGTCTCCACTCATTTGCTTGTCCATAGACAACATTTATACATTTACAGAATCCCAGAATGGTTTGGGTTGGAAGGGAACTGAAAGCCCATCCAGTGCCATCCCCTGGGCAGGGGGTATCCCATGGGCAGGGACACCTTCCATTATCCCAGGTTGTTCCAAGCCCTGTCCAACCTGGACTTGGGCACTTCCAGGGATCCAGGGGCATCCACAGCTTCTCTGGGCAACCTGGGCCTCACCATCCTCACAGGGAGGAATTTCTTCCTATTTCTTCCTTTTTTTCCTACATTTATCGCTCTTGTTTTCATCCCTGAAAATGATTTTATGAACTTAAGATGAGATTTTTTAAGTAGGGGGTGTCCTCTGGATATTTACAAAGCTCCTGCTCCATAGGAGGAGCTGCAGTTCCTACAAGCCAGTGATTAAACATGGATTAATCACAGAATCATGGAATGGTTTGGCTTGGAAGGGACCTTAAAGACCAACCTGTAGCTCCAACCCCCTGAAGAAGGGACTCAGTCAGACCTGGGCTGTAAAATGGGAAGAAAATGGATTTTCTGATCTCCTGGGGGTATGCACGAACCTCACAGCAGAGGTTCCGTGGATGCTGCAGGTTTATTGAGACTGCAGCTTCTCAGGAAAGAGAAGTTTTGGCAACACTGAAAATTTCTCTTGGAAATCAATCCATTTTTCCCAGGAAAAAAAAAAAAAAAAGCAGAATAAAAAGGGGGGAAAAAAATTGCACTTAATGATCTGCCGGGGACAACAGCTGGGTGCCAGCTTCACCTAGGAGTTCTCCTGCCTGCCTCCCACTCCAGCTCCTCAATTTTCTGCTTTTCTTTTCACCTGCTATCAGTTTTCCACAATATTGCAAGCAGCTCCTGCTCTAATGAAACATCTTATCTGCGTGTTTGAGGTGTGTCTCGCTGCTGGGAGTTGTTTGACATTTTGAATTAGATGGTTAAAGAAGCTGTTTCACTCGATGTTAATTAGAGTAGCAGCTGGTTGTGGTGGGGTTTTTTAACACAACACTAAGAGTAAATTAAAAGAGTCTGGTCTCCCTTAGAGCAGCCCAAGGTGCAGCTTTGAAATAGCTGAGGAAAGGTTTTCTGGTGTTTTATTTCAGTATTGCTGTTTTCTTAAGATTTGGTAATTCTGAATCACTGTTTTCCAGAGAATTGAACTTTCCAGTAGAAAGGAATGTCTGAGTTTTGCCTGGTGGTTATTGCAATGCACAGGCACTGCTATTAATTTTCTCATCCTCCAGGGATCCTACAGATTACAATGGGGTTTAATGGGTCTGTGGGGATCCATGAAGAATAAGAGTTGTGATTACAGAGCTGCTGGTTACACCAGCAAGGATAATCAATCCAATAAAATAGTCCTGGGGTGAGAACATTGCATCCACAGCTGATGCCAGCCGGAATCAGACCTTTGAATTATCCAGTATTCACACAGTCCCACTAAAGGGGGCAAACCCCTTGGAAAACTGCATCCATGGGTGTCCACAAATGCTGCATGACCCAGCATTAGGAAGAAATTCTTTGGACAAGGGCCTGGAGTGACAGGACGAAGGGAATGACTTCCCACTGCCATAGGGCAGGGAGAGATGGGATATTGGGAGGGAATTCCTCCCTGTGAGGGTGGGCAGGCCCTGGCACAGGGTGCCCAGAGCAGCTGTGGCTGCCCCTGGATCCCTGGCAGTGCCCAAGGCCAGGTTGGATGGGGCTTGGAGCAACCTGGGATAGTGGAAGGTGTCCCTGCATGTGGCAGCTTTAAGGTCCCTTCCGACCCAAACCATTCCATGATTCCATGATGATTCCATGCTTACAGTCCAAGCACAGCCAGTGCCTGCTGTGCTGGTGGCCACGCTCCTGTGGAAGAGGATCCTTCCTCTCGACCCTTGCAGAAGGCCTGGCTATTCTCTTAGAGCTTTCTGCTGCCTGGCCTTCTCTTTTCTTTTTCTCTTTTTGGTTGTGCTGTGGACCGAAACTGCCCATTTTCCTTTTAAAGTCACCTCTGAGCCCAGTCATGGTTTAAAATCCAGGCTTGCTGTTTTCAAGCCCAATCCTGCCTTGAAATCCTGTTTATTTCTTCCCTCTCTTCCAATCTGCAAGGACAGATCACTTGTTCTTCCCACGCGCTCCATCCTTGCGAGGCAGGGATGTGTAAAAATAAACAGCAGCACATTTCTGTGCTAACAGCCTGTCCTGGCTGCTCTGAGCCAGGGAGGATGAAAAGGAGACAGGAACCAGTGTAAAACCAGCAGACAAGACACAGTGACATGGTCAGTGCAAGCTGGGAGGTGCCTTTGTCATCCCACTCTTGGTGGCACCGGTGGCCTCTTCTGCTGGTGGTGGTCCCAGCCCAACTCCGTGTCTGGGAACCTGATGTGGGATCTACATGGATCCTGTGGACTCTTTGCCTTTGGCAAACACACCTCGAGGAATTGAAGGTTTAGCCAACAATTTTTTCCCACCTTCACCCCAAAAATTGCATTTGGAAATTTTCCTGGCACTAAGAGGCTTACTGGATGTCCAGCACATCTCATTTCTTTTTGGTTACAGCATATAAAGACATTAATGGCTTTAAATTAAATTAGATATTAGATGTTTAGATTAGAAATTAGGAAGGAATTCCTGCCTGGGAGGGTGGGGAGGCCCTGGCACAGGGTGCCCAGAGAAGCTGTGGCTGCCCCTGGATCCCTGGAAGTGTCCAAGGCCAGGTTGGACAGGGCTTGGAGCAACCTGGGCTAGTGGAAGGTGTCCCTGCCCACAAGGTGATCTTTAGAATCCCTTCTATACTTCACGCCACAGGGTAGAAAATCATGGAAAAGCCCCAGGAATCCCATTTTCTCTAATTCTTGGCTGTTCTCCCCACTACTCCAACATCCTCTAAACAAAAAGGTCACTTCCATTGTTCCTTCACTTTGTTCTGACAGCTCCAGCACGGTGACACTGGGCCAGCTCAGTGATGTCAATTAAATACTTGTCCAGGCTTCAAAGCCTCCAGGGTCACTCTGGAGCCAGGAGCAGGGGACAGCTCTTTGTGGCGTCATTAGGAGCTCGTCAAACACATCCTCATCATCGTGTGGTGCCAGCACTGAGTTCAGAAAGCAGAATGTGCCCAGTCTCTGCGGGACATTTCGTGCTTTTGATCAAAATAATGAATAAAAAAAAAAGAAGTTGATTCATTTCTGGTTCAAGAATTCACCTGAAAGAAATGACAAAACAAAGCAAAGACAAACAAAGGAAACGATGACTGAAGGGAAGTGTCAGAAGCACTGTGTCCCTCCTCAGTTAGCGAAAAATAACTGTTCATTAAGAGAAAGCTCTTGAAAAAGGTCATCAAAGACAGTGATGCATAAGATGAGGCAACAGAGGTGTCTGATGTGTTATTGCCTCTGTTGTTCTTCAAGTTGTTGGCACCACAGCAGCTCCTGGTGAAGAGGAGTGAGCTGGACCCACCAGAGCCCACGTTTGGTTGGGAGTGGCCAAACCTCTGTGATTTGTCTCTGGGGTGACTTTACTGTGGCCTTCCAGTGCCTAAAAGGGCTCCAGGAGAGCTGCAGAGGGGGACTTGGGGCAAGGGATGGAGGGACAGGACACAGGGAATGGCTTCCCAGTGCCAGAGGGCAGGGAGAGATGGGATATTGGGAAGGAGTTGTTCCCTGGGAGGGTGGGCAGGCCCTGGCACAGGGTGCCACAGAAGCTGTGGCTGCCCCTGGATCCCTGGCAGTGCCCAAGGCCAGGCTGGATGGGGTTTGGGCTGGTGGAAATTGTCCCTGCCCATGGCTGGAATTAGAGCTCTTACAGGTCCCTTCCAACCCAACCCATTCCATGAGTCTATGATCCAATATGACCTTTACAGCCTCAGGTGGGAAAGCAGAAATCTCAGTTTTCTGAGATTCTTGTCTCTTCTTTCTTCTTTCTTGTCTCCTACTTTCTTATGTTTATGAACATTATTTAAAAAAAGCCATTTAAAATACAGCGTTCCCCAGACCTTCAAATTCACACAAGGTGAAGCATCACTTACTCATCTCTAGTTTTCTTGCTGTTGTTGGGGTTTTTTTTACACTTTGTGCTTCCAAAGGACACAAATTCTTCCCCAGCTGGAATTTCTGAAAACACAGACATGAGCAGCATCCCCCAGACCCTGACCCCAGCCTGGCAGGTGTGGTACAAACAGCCCAACAAGGTGACCCTGACTCCCAAAAAGTGCACATTTTCATGGAATCAGTCATTCAAGCACAGCCCAGTGCTGGTTTTCCTGCTCTGGATTTCCCTGCCTGATCTGGGCTTGGATCTGCCAGGTGAGGAAGGCTGCTGGCTGGAAAAGCCATCCCACACCTACTTTGGGTGAAGGTGCTTATCTGAAGGGTTTAAAACCCACCAGTTTTGATTTATTTCCATGTTTTCATGCTCTCTTTCCAGGGAAATACACTGGAAAAGTGGCTTGCTGCCAATATCTGAAGGGTGAGCAATTCTCTCTTGTCTCTTAAATTCTGGATTCCTGCTGAGCTCTTTATATAAAAAAAAACACCCCAAAACCAGCTCCCAGCTTTTAAGCCAAGAGATTGCCTGAGTTAGGAAGGATGCAAAAGTAAAAGAAAAGATTACAATGAAAATGAGTGTGCATGTGGAGGCTGCAGGACCACGATCCATGGGAACCTTGGTTGGGAGCCCAGAGCTGGTCCCTCTTGGAGAGGCCTGGAATCCCAAGTTTTTCAAGGCTCTGCAGAGTTCATCTGTCTGAAAGTCCTCCTTGCTCTGCAGGATGAGCAAAGCCGTGGCTCAGGGATGGGGATATCCAGCCCAATGGGGCATTTTTATCCTATTCCATGCCCTGGAACCAAGGTGGGCTCAGCACAGCTCTGTTTATCCTGGCCTGATCTTCAAACACTCACCTACAGCTCTACCTGAATGTAGAAATTCCCTTTCCTGTGGGTAATGAGGATCAAATCCACAGCAGCCTCTGCTGATGTGGGCAGGTTTTCTTCCATGCCTGGAGGCTTCATCATCACCCCTGGAATTTCAAGGCATTGCCCTCCCTGCCCTCCCACACAGCACAGCAGTTCATCAAGGCCCTTCTTCTGCACGGGGTCGCTGCCACAGCCTCTCATCTGCCCTCCTCTGATGTAAATTTGCCTCCACTGCACTTCCAAAACACCTCTCTGCAGGAGGATTTTGAGCTCCTCGCAGTGGTCAGGTCAAGGCTTTCTGACCCTCTGCACTGTTCCCACCATGAGAGGAAGGAAGAAGAGCCAGGCTTTTGTCATCTAAAGCCTCTGTGCCCACCCCTGTCTCACCTCTGGTCCCACCTCCATCTCCAGGCTCCTGGTTCTTTCTCTATGAGCTGATGGATCTCCAAGCAAGGAACTCTGTGCTACTTGCCTGCTGAGGAAAGCCCCCAAATGCAACCCACTTCAACAAGCAACAACTTCTCCCTCTGTTTTAAGCCCCCCTTGCACATTCCAAACCCCCTTTGCCTCTCTTGGATGGTCAGGCCCAGCCTGAGCAGCTCGTGTTGGTTCATCACTTTTTGGTGAATCCCTTGGTCAGTCTATCATGGGTTTTTCCTTCAATTTTGATGGCAAAAGCTTTAATTCACCCTTCAGACACCATGGAATCATGGAATGGTTTGGGTTGGATGGGCACCTTAAAGATCATCCCATCCCACCCCCTGCCATGGCAGGGACACTTCCCACTGTCCCAGGCTGCTCCCAGCCCCAATGTCCAGCCTGGCCTTGGGCACTGCCAGGGATCCAGGGGCAGCCACAGCTTCTCTGGGCACCCTGTGCCAGGGCCTGCCCACCCTCACAGGCAAGGCCTTCTATCTAATTTCTTATCTAAATGTCTCCTCTTTTAGTCACCTGCTAAAAGAGCTGCTCAGCAAGGACAGAGACAACTTCCTGTGTATCAAAATTCATCCTCAGTTGATTCTTTGGAGAGTATGGATAAGCCAAATCATGGAATCACAGTGTTGTTTAAGCTGGAAAAACCCTCTGAAATCATCCAGTCCAAACCACTCCCCCAGCCCTGCCAAGACCACCACTGACCCCTGTCCCCAAGTGCCACATCCACACAGCTTTTAAATCCCTCCAGGGATGGGGACTCCAGCACTGCCCTGGGCAGCTGTGCCAGGGTTGGACAGCCCTTTCCATGAAGAAATTTTTCCTAATATCCAAGCAAACCCTCTCCTGGTGTTTCCTCTTTTTCTTCCTTCTTGCCCTTGGCGCCAGGACCAACCACATCATCCAGGGGGTGATGCCTGACAGAACCTCCTGCAGTGTCTCCATGGATCTCTGGACTGGGCAGAGACCAGCACAGGGTCACCAATTTCAAACCAAACCCATCATTGGCCACACATAACTGGAAATATCTTGGAGCTATGGAATCTCATTCCCTCTCCCTGAAGGCCCGAGCTCTCCCTCTGCCAGCCTCCCGCTGCCAAAACCCACTCACTGTGAAAATTTCATTTTGAAACCATTTTCTGCAAATTAGAAAGGTCTCAGTGCAGGGACCTGAATGACACAGTGGCTGCTAAATCCAGAACAGAGCCAACCCTGCACTGGGAGGGGTTGGGGAGAACCTGAAGGATCAGGAGCCTGTGCATTCCCAACCCCAGGCAAAGGCAGCGAGCCTGGGGGGGAGTTTAAATGAAATGTTTCTCTTTTTTCCAAAGCAAAATTTTCTCATTTTTTCTTAGCCAGAAACTGGGAAAAAAAATTCATCCAAAAATGCATTTCCCTTCAGTTGGCAAACATTTTTCCTCCCTTATTATTTCCTGTCTGCTTGATAAAAAAAATTCTCAATATTTGGAGACAGAGTTAAGATGAGGGAACAGAAACAAGGGATATGATGCCACTTAGTGGAACATGGATAATAATAATGAACAATATTCCAACATCCATGGTGCATATTTTTGGTCACCTCTATGAGACCTTGCTCTTAATCCTGATGTGCAGTGGGGACTTCCCAGAGTGCAGGGCTTTCAAAGCAGCCTGAGCTGGCAAAAACCAGAATAAAGAGTTCCCCTTCCAATCCTGCAGATGCAAGGATTGCAAATTCCCAGATGGCACTGGGAATTTTGTGGAAGAGTGGGAAAATCAGGGATGCAATGAGTTCAGGGAGGTGATTGCAAAGGTGAGTTGCTCCATGAGCATCTCGCAAGACATCGAGATCTTTCCGAGCAGTGCTAATGAGAGGGAGAAAGGACAATCAGCCCACCAGCTCATGGCTTTCCCCAAATCCCCACCAGGGCTAAGCCAGGCTGATGAAACTCAAATCACTGCAGGAAAACAGCGAAAGATGCCCAGAAATGAGACCAAGGCAGGAGGAACCCTGCAGAAATACCCAAACTGGCTGCTTAGGCAGCTGCCCTCCCCAGGCAGGGGGCATGGATGTGAGCCAGCCACACTGCCCTGCCAAAACCTGGCCACTGATAAGGGAAAACCTCTTATCTCCCCCCAGTCCCCCTGCAAATACAACCCTGTGCTCAGCAGCAGTGCCAGGGCGGCAGAGGCTCTGCTTGGCAGCAGCACTGTTGGCACATTCTTCGATGCTTCACAGCATTTTTAGCCCTCCTGACATAAGCAAGGCACAAAGAAAGGAAAACAGCCTCGGTTTGGCACCTGTAGAAAAGGGACAGGGGCTGGCAGGAGTCTCCTGCCTTCTGCTACAGCCAGGGAGCCGTGGCTGTGTTGGGAGCAGGGTGAGTAGGAACAGGCTGAGTAGGAACATCCCCCTTTCCCAAAGGCTCTGCTGGCTCTGCCTTAGCCCCGTGCCTGCCCCTCTGGATCTCCCCAGGAGCCCCTGCCACCTCACAGACCCACTGGGGATCATCTCCCAGGTGTTGGTCACCCCTCTGCAGTTATTGCCCAGGCTCCATCCACTTCATTCCCTGTGCCACAGCAGGGAAATCCTCCTCCACATCTCCGTGTGGAGTGGGATCCAGCCTGGCTCTGCTTCAGTGGCTTCTTTATCACAAAATCACAGCATGGTTTGGGTTGAAAGGGAACTTTAAGATCATCTCCTTCCCATCCCCTGCCATGGGAGTCTTTCCCCTGACTCCTGATCACCTCCAAACCCTCTGCACCCCAAAAGGTTTTTTTGCCAGCTCAGCCCTTCCCAAGCCTTCCCTCTTTCCCCTTTCCACCTCCTTCCAGGCTGGTTGCCACGGCGGGACTGCTACAGGGATGTCAGATGGCCTCTTCCTCTTCACCCTGTGGAGATTTTCCACTTGTTCCATTTTACCTCTGAGCTGCTGCCATTACAGCCCACGAAGGCAAAGCAGCTCCTGCGCTCCCGGCACTGCCACTGCACAGAGCTGCCAGAATTAATGCTGCCCTGGGTGCTTTAAAATTGCATTTATCTGCTCTGAGCAGACTGGAATGCCTGTCTGGGAATGTGAGTCAAGAGCCTGCTGATAGCACAAGTGTCCCTGGCATGGCACCCGTCTTCTCCAGCCACGGATTAAATTTGTGGGGAAAGTAAGGAAGCAGCAGTTCCCTGTCATCCTCTGCTCTGGCTGTTGGCAAGCAGTGATTTAGGGATTTCTCAGTCAGAGGCTGTGTGTGAAGCATTGTGTTTGAGGCATCAGGGGAAAGTGTTTAGGCTGATATCAAAGTGGTGCTTTTGCCTAAATTCCTTTTGGAGCCACAGATGCAGAAGCAACGTGGAAATTAATTAAAATATTAGTTCAAACCCAAAGAAGAGTGCTCAGATTTAAGAATAAAATAAGGCAAAGAAGTGAGGATTTTCCCATTGTCATTTCAGCAGCGATAACACAGCTTTTCCAGTATTTCTGAGATGGACTGTGGGGGCATCTTCTACCCTGGTCCCAAACTATTTATCCCAAATGCCACGTGGGAAAGCAGGACAGAATCTTGTGCTCAGAAAGGGCAGCTGTGGAAAAAAAATGGGCTTAAAACCCCTGAATTCCTCAAATACAGAGTAACACCTTGCAGAAGCCAGACCTGCTGAAGCAAGTGGAGAAAAGTTGGGGCTCTGGCATCTGCTGGGATTTGGGGTTTTGGGTTGCCATGGCTGGGTTTATGTCAGGTGATGACCATGAAGGATTCAGAAGTGGCCTCTTTTTATTGATGGAGAGAGTGACAGATGAAATTCCTCTCAGGCTGTGAAAGAGGGATGGGACAACGGCCCAGGAGCCAGCTCAGCTCCCAGGCACAAGGACAACTTGAACGTGTCAACAGCTGGGCACAAACAATCTGACTCTTCAGGCTCAGATGAGGTCTGGGAATAAATATTGTGCAAAACCCCCATGGGTTGTGCTTTGGTGTGATTGTCCTGTGGAAAAAACCATCCCAAGAGCTCAGGACTGATCCAGGGGACATCCTGCCATTGGGGCACCTTCTGGGTGTAGAATCATGGAATCATAAAGCTTGGAAAAGACCTCCAAGAGCATGAAGTCCAACCTTTGAGCACCATGTCAGGAAGTGAATCTGAGCATCCAGCATGGATCAACCCTTTGGAGCTGTTGGAACCCTCTCAATGTTCACATGTTTGTGTGTGTGCATTAATAAGAACAAAAAAAACCTGGTCAAGCCTGGAGTGGCCACAACCTCTTATCCCTGCTGGACAAGGCTGTCCTGCCTCTGGAAGCCTCAATCCTGAGCAAGGAGGGGACAGGCAGGGTGGTGGCGAGAGGGATGAGTGACATGGCGCTTTCCTGGAAGAGCGTGGCTGGTGCCCCAGTGCAGCTGTTGAAAACCCAGCATGGGAGAGGCTGGATGAATGCGTGGAGTGACATTTCTGGGCTCTGCTAAGTGGCTCACAGCAGGCTCTGCTATTTGCATTGCACAAATAGTCATTTTATGATTAAAAACAACAACAGCAAATAGAAGCGAAACCGAGATAAAACTGGCGAGCGCTGTGTGGAGGTTGAGGGGGTGCAAGGGCTGGCTCTACCCCCAGTTTAACCCCTAAACCTCACTGATCCTGGATTGAACCTTCCCTTCCACTTTTTCATGTGTTTTTTTCCTGCTAGCTTCTCAACCAGCACACCCACATTTCAAGGGTGAAGAAATAATGCCAAAAATGATGGGGTTTTTCTGCCTGAGGGGCAAAAGTGAATCTGAGTGAAACAAAAGCATAGTGGGGGG
>JACBWW010000036.1:343844-371186 GCA_020086605.1 Lanius collurio | reverse complement strand
GCAAGAAGGAGAGGAAATGAAAAGATTCAGAGCACAGGATGCCCCAAGGCAGCACAGGCTGTGTTTATCCAGTGTTCTTCCTCCATAAAAACCCCATGGATCCAGCAACAACCACGCCGTGTCCACCAACTCCTCCCTATCTGTGCAGCCCAAATCCTGCTGTTCCTCGAGGAGGAAGCATTGATCGTGTCCTCCTTCCGTGTCCTCCTTCCGTGTCCTTATATGATTCTCCCACTTTGTGGATGCTCGGGAGGGAGGGAGCCGAATCCTGTAATTCCTGCCGGTTCCCTGACCCAGCTGTCCGTGTCATCTCTGCCCCAGGGTCAGCACCATCTCCTGAGCAGCAGAAGCTGAAGCATCGCAGCGTTCGCAGCTCCGGTGTCAGCTCGTTAGCGGCAGCCGAGAGGCACCAGGGATAATTGTGCTCTCCCTTATTGTTGAAACCTGTAATTTGTACCTCGGCCGAGGCCAGTCTCCCTCGGGAAGAAGGGTGCTTGAGGATTTCAGAGTCTACCCAGTCTATTAAAAAGAGACGAGAGAGGAGGAGGGAGTTGGAAGATAGGAATAAGAGGGTAATACGACCAAAAATACCTCCAAGGCAGTGAGGAGTCACGGGAACAAGTTGTTTCCCTGTTTATTCAAAGCTCCAGCTGCACTCAAACCTGGTGCACTTCGTCTCTTCCTCTGAGCCAAGAATTATTGGAGCCGAGAGCAGCAGTAGAGGACCACCCACGAGTGGGGTATTGCCCCTCTGCTGCCTGGCCAGAGGTGATGTGGGGCAAGGGATTGTCCCCTGTCCTTGCTGCCAGCCCCCCTCCTGTTTCTTGGCCGTTTAAGGAGTTGTTCCCAGGCTGTTTAAACCCATCCAGCCATCCTGACCATGTGGAAGAGTCTTGGCAGGATCATTTCCTGGGTGGTTGTGGGGGAAGCAGCTCCATCCTTCAACTCCAAACGCTGGATCAGCAGCTGCTGCAACACAAAATGCTGTGACCCGTTTCTTCAGGACCTTCAAAGTCCACCTTGTAGTGGAAGATGTCCCTGCCCATGGCAAGGGAGTGGACCTGGATGACCTTTAAGGTCCCTTCTATGATTCCATGATAGTTGGGACTGGGATTATTTGGGAACATTGCAACTCTTACCTAGGACCTACTTCTTCCCATCTCTGCCTGAAACAAAGAACAACCCAGACTTGGGATAAATTTGAGATGTTCAGACAGGGAAGTGGGTAGATATTGGATGGCTGAGTGATATTTCTTTTCCTTGGGAATAAATATTATTGTTTGCCTCGCAGCTGCAGACTCATAAGAGACTCATGACTGAAACATGGATGAGCAGCAGGAGCACCATCATTCAGACACAGGTGCTCTCCTGGCTGCATTATCCTTTAAAAACCCACATCCCAAGGAAAATGTTCAGCCATTACAACACCAACATTTCCCACAAGCGAAAAAGAAAGGAATTTCCATCTGT
The DNA here is from genome assembly GCA_020086605.1 of Lanius collurio. Taxonomy (NCBI): domain Eukaryota; kingdom Metazoa; phylum Chordata; class Aves; order Passeriformes; family Laniidae; genus Lanius; species Lanius collurio. Next base: position 369,716 of record JACBWW010000036.1, on the reverse strand, counting down.
GTGAAACTATCTTACAGATGGTTGGGACAGGAAAGTTTTTGAGGAATGAAATAGCAGGGGCAGGACGTTGGAGGAATGAGCTGGACTAAATTTAACCCAGGGAAAGAAAAGCCTGCTGCTAAAAATGCTCATGTTATCACAAAGGAGGGAAGAGCCCAGAAATGGGAATGTTTGAATGGGAGGAAGGGGCAGGAAGGCTTTCTTTGGGGTCAGGTGGGGATTTAAAAAGTGAAATTTTTGTAGTAGGGGAAAAAAAAAACCTTTTCCACTCAGTTTGGTGCATGGGTTTGAGTTAGGGTTCACAGCCTCAGAAAAAGCATCTGAGCCACCAGCCTGGTTCTGTTCTGCATAAATCCAGGAAGATGATAATTGGGGACAGGCTGGAAATGTGCTGGCACTGCTTGAGTGCTGCCAAGTAGCACCACTGGAGAGATCCATCTCTAGAACAAGAGATTCTGGGCCAGAGGACACGTTGAAGTGACAGAGAGGCCACCAGAGCAATGACACTGCCCAACCCAACCAGCTGATCCAAAGGAATGGGAAATACCACCTTCACTTCCTCAAGCCTGCAACTCCAGCCCTCAGGCTTTTATAAAACCAGGCCTAGAAAAACAGGGGAAACACCCCATTCTACCACAAGTTGTATTTTTGCATTTTAAATTCGAAGTGTGGGGGGAAAAAAATACAGCTTTGGAGTTTGTTGTTTTTCCAGCCAACCCAACACATGGAGCAGTCACCCACACACCCAGCTCCCTTTGACTCACCCATCCTCCTCACTCCAGGTGAAATCTGGGTGTTCCAGGCTGTCCATCCAGGCCATCATCCCACTGATCCCAAATCCCAGAGGGGATGGTGGTGTGGGCAGTATGGTTCTAGGTCTGGCCCCATGGATTTGTAGGCACGGAAAAGTCCTTCTTATCACAAGCCACCTCCTGGGTTCAGGCTCCTCATGTCCTGTATGGAATCATCACGGCTGGAAAAGACTTTTAAGATCAGATCCAAGCAGGAAGAGAAGCACAGACTCCACAGTATTCCTGCTGCAGATGTGAATTCCTGAATTCAGGAAAATGCCTGGAGCAGGGGTTGATTCCCACCACTAGAAATGACACCAGCACTCAGGTGAGCTCAGACCCCCAGAGACACCAGTAAAGCTCCCCTGATTCCCTCAGCTTCCACACACTGGAGGTTCTTTCCTTGATAATGGGAGTGCAGCAGGGCTGGCAGCAGTCATCTGGGGACATGGGAATGACAGCACAATGCGTGGCTTCGTGTCCTTCACCCTATGACATCCATGTGTGGCAGACAATGCGAGTGTCCTGTGCTCCCCTGAAAGGGGCAGTGCCTGTTTACATGGGAACTCAGCAGCCCCAGGGCCTTGGCAGCTCTTTGCTCCTTGAGTTATGATGGATAGAAGAGCTGTCATGGCTTCCAGGGTGGGTAGGCACAGAAATAGGGTTGGGCAGAAGGAATGGGTCATTTGGGAATAATGGGCCTTTATGTTGGCCTGAAATTGTATGGTGTTTTCCCTTTCTTAGAATAGGATGTGGACGGATTCTCGGGTCCCTCTCAGAAGATCCACACACCACAGCAGGTCCTGCAAACCTCTGTGTTCTGGTTATGTCCATTTTTGCTGGGAGATGTGCAGGAAAAACTCACCATGGGCTTTCTTCTTGTGCTCCTTGAAGATCTGAGGAGAGGACACCCATCTGACCTGGGCTTTGCCACACAATCACAACCATTTCAACTGGCAGAAGGCAGGTGTGGGGCTAGATATTGGGAAGGAATTGTTCCCTGGGAGGGTGGGGAGGCCCTGGCACAGGGTGCCCAGAGCAGCTGTGGCTGCCCCTGGATCCCTGGCAGTGTCCAAGGCCAGGTTGGACGGGGCTTGGAGCCACCTGAGATGGTGGAAGGTGTCCCTGCCCATGGCAGGCAGTGGCACTGGAGGAACTTTAGGGTCCCTTCAACCCAAACCATTCTGTGATTCCTTGGACCCACCATGTCCTTGGGCAAAGCAGCTGCCTCCCCCCTCCTCTTCCTCTTCTTGGATGGAGGAGCACATCTGGCTTTGACAGAGTCACCAGAACCAGGGATATGAAGGATGAAGGTTGGGAGTCACTGTGGGGACAGAAGGGAGCTGGATAAAAGCTGAACTTGCCCAGCAGCACGAGTGGGGTCGTGGCTCTAAGAAGGAGCTGTACTCACCATGAAGGTTGGGTTGCTCTCCCAAGAAAGCAAGAACAGGGCAGGGTTTGGTCTGCATTTATCTCCCCTGCTGCCTCTGATGGAGCTGCATGGAGATGCCGGGGTTTGGCTGGAGCCCAGGCTCCCATGGAGGAGAGTGGTGCCAGCAGCAGGAGAGCAGCAACATCTGGAACGCCGTGGAGATGGAAGGCCAGCGGTGCCTCCTGGACTCTGGCTGGGGACAGGGACTGGGGGTGCAGGGAGCATGCCCAGGTGAGACCCCTGCAGGGACAAGGGATGGACAAGGCTCATCCTGACTTTGGATATATCCCAGAATGGCCATCCCAACCCTTCCAACATGCTCCTAAAAGCCTGGACTCACCTTGAGCCCCTGTTTTCAGGGACACCCCCAAGAACTTCTTGCAGAAGGTCCATGGAGTTATTCTGCTCATCCTCAGCTATGGTGGAGACTCAGGGATCTCATGGAAACATGGGCCATCTCCATGGAAACATTGCCATTCCTGGGGCAGGAACTTTCCAGATGATGACCTTCCCCCCGCAGCTTGTTTTTAATCTGTGGTGAGTGTCACTTACAAAGTGACAAATCCTCGTTTTCACAGCAGCTTTGCTCTGATGTGGCTCCCTGTATAATTGCCTGGGATTCCTCAGCCCATGCTCAGCAAATAATGACTCTCATGGAAGTTATTTGTAGAGCTTAATAATTTCCATTAACTGCATTATGGGATTGCATTTTTAATTTTTTTTTTCTGTAATAATGCATAATGAAATAATTGTGGAATTTCTAATAGGCAATTATCTTGCTGAGAACAGTTTAAAACATCAGTAAGTGTGGGTTGGTTTTAGCTGAGCATGGGGAAAAGAGAAGGGGAATGAAACATCACCTAGAGCAAGAGGCAGAGAGAGCAGCTTTTCATGGATCCAACAGTGTCTTTAAAACTTCAGTTCAACAGGACTGCACAGGATGAATCCCAGAATCACTGGGGTTGGAAAAGGCCTCCAAGATCACCAAGTCCAACCCATGACCGATCCCCAGCTGCCACCCAGCCCAGAGCCAGGTCCAGGCATTCCTTGGACACCTCCAGGGATGGGGACTCCAGCACCTCCCTGGGCAGTTCCAATGCCTGACCACCCTTTCCATGAGGAAATTCCTCCTGAGTGCGACCTGAGCCTCCCCTGGCCCAGCCTGAGGCCGTTCCCTCTCCTCCTGTCCCTGTTCCCTGTGAGCAGAGCCCGACCCTCACCTGGTTCCCTCCAGCAGGGAGTTGTGCAGAGCCACAAGGTCCCCCTGAGCCTCCTCTTCTCCAGGCTGACCATGGATCTTCAGGCTGATCCACCTGACAAACAGCCAAGCAGGGGTGATGTTTGGAAAGTCAGGGTAGGCACAAATTGGAACCAAGACGCCTTTTGATTATTAAATCACACATAAGTTCTTGGAAGAGCTTTAGACTGGGATCAGATGGAATATCGGAATATGTCCTCAAGTAACAGGCCTGGTCACGGGAATCACTCCATAAAATTATCTCCTCTGCAGGTCATCCCAACAGGCTGCTGGAGAGAGCTGGAAACTGCAGTCTCTGGGCATGTCTACAAGAAAAACAGAGAAAAGTAAGAAGAGGAGACAGTGAAATGCCAAATGCCAGCTCAGTCCTTTGCTGGAGCTGGTGAAGCTCTGATGATGTGGAGGAAGCTCCCTTCCCTTTCCATTCATCCCTTCATGACCACTCGGGATGGTGGGGGTTTTCCTGCTCCTTCCGCTGTGTCTTCTCCTCTCACTTTGCAGGAATGATGAGTTTTAATTCCTTTCTGAGCCTGAACACTTCACTGAGACCCCGTGTCCCTGAGGGCCCTCCCTGGCAGCTCCTCCAGCCCCTTGGGAAGACTTGGAGCAGAGAGGAGTTTTTAAAACAGCAGAGTCCTTCCGACTCCAGCTCTCCCTCCTTTCTCCAAACTCTCCCCTCCTCAAAACAGGAAGATGCAACACGAGGGGCAAATTTTAGTGATGTAAAATCTCATTTGATATAAGAAATAATTTGGGTTGAGGAAAACATTTCTCCTTCCAAAAGGGCCCATCTGCCTATTTTTATGCACATGTTTAACATCAAGCAGAGCAGAGGCACATATTTAAGCAATTTCTGAAATCAGGGCCATTGTGTGATACTCTGATTAGTAAACTGGGAATTAGGGTTCTTAAATTATAGTTAATTGAGCCAAATCACTTAAGCCCTTTTGTGCCTGACTTTTCCCATCTAAATTCACCAACAGTAGCAAAATAGCTCCGACATACCTGGGACACAATCCTCATTGTGTTCCCAAGCTGGGCAGGGACACTCCCAGATAAAACGTGGCCTGAAACATTCATGCTCCAGTTTTTTTAAATGAAGGGAGGGGGATGGAGTTGGTTTTCTGTGACTGCAGTTTTATAATGATTTTTCAGATGGAATCGACACAACATTTATTTTAACTGGGCACCCTTTGTACATCCATTCCCCTGGATGGTCCGAGGAGTGTATGGATTTTTCCTGCAATTTATTTCAGCGAGAGAGCAAAGTGGGAGATGAAGAAATCTCAGGTTGATGGGAGTCATCTGCCTTATAGAAAATAAATGGGCAGCAGACAAAGCACCCTGGAAAGCTTTTGACTGAGGGACGTTATTACTTACCCAGAAATCAAACTGCTCCAGTATTTCCAGGATGCCAAGATGGGCTGTGACAGAGCTTTTGAGCAGAGAGTGGCCTGTGCAAATCAAATGAAATTGGGAATAGCTGAGAAGTCAATGCTGCCTTTTGTGCAAAGCTCTCGTGGTGCTTCTCCACTGCAGAACCTCAGAGCAGCCCGGGGAGGGGACTTCACCTCACCCAAGGTCACTTCTGTGCCAAAAGCAGGAGACCTGGAGAAACTCCTTCCAGGTCCAGGTTTCCAGGGAGGATCCCAGGCAAAAAAAATCCAAGCAACACAATGTCTGTGATCTCAGAGGGAAAAGAGGAGATCAGGAGTGCAGCCAGCCCCTTCATCCAGGTGCCAAAGTGATAAATTGCAAAACAGACTCTCACCCCCTGTCATTAGTGGTGGCTCGAAAGCCCGAGGGGAAGAATGAGGGAAAATAAATGTTCTGTTATTCTGTCCCCTCCCTCCCGTGGTTTTGATAGTCAAAGGACACGGAGATGGAGCCCAGAGGCAGCTCAGGGCTTTGGGTCCTTGCTGGCTACGGGACATGCCAGGGGAGCAAACCTGCCTGCCATATCCCAGCCTCATCATTCCTTCAAACCGCTTTGGCTGGAGGAATTCTTAACCCTCAACTACAAATTCACCTGGTGGCAGGCACAGTTTCCTTTTTTCCCCAAAAAACTGAGGTGAAAGGAGATTGTTGCATTAGAACCAGGGAAAAAAAAACAAATCCAACTTTTCTCTGTCTTTCTTTGTGGATTTCTCACCTTGTGGAGGGAAAGAACCGTAATTCCTGGACCTAACCTGAGCAGTTTAACCCCTGCAAATCCCAGGTCAGAAGAGTGGTTTAAACAAAAAATTGCAAACTCTGAGTGAGGTCTAGACCAAACCAGCTGTTGATTCCAAATTATGGTTATATTGATCTAGGCTGATGGGAGCAAGGTATCACCTCACAGGGTACACTTGAAAAATCTCAGTCCAAAAACACTTGAGGTCTTCAGTGCAAAAACAGCCTATTTTTCCTCTCTGACTTCTGTGGATCAATTCCTGCTCTATTAAATTTGAGCAGCTCCCATTTGCTTCAAGTGCTCCCAAACTATCAGCCAAGATTCCTCCCACAAATCACTCTCTGATGGAATGTGGAGCTGGGACACCTTGCAAAGGGACCTGATTTTCAGGAAATACCTGGCACCCACCCCCTGGACACTCGAACCTTTTAATTTTTAACATGGCCTGGGCCCTTAGGGTTGGGAACTGCAGCAATTAAGTCATACAGTCATGGACTTAAGGCTTTATAAGATATTTATTTTGTATAGAAAGGCTGTCATTGATGGCATGCTGTCCATACAATAGCTGAGATGGGAAAAGGGAAGAGTTGAAATAAGGCTCTGAGAAATTAGAAACATGCCTCTACTTTAATGGTGGTTTTTCCCCCCCAAACAATTAATGCAACATACATTGACCTCCCGCAGCCCTGAGCGTGCTGACATGGGAACACATGCCCAGCTTCACCTGGAAACCAGGAATCTCCAAGGCATGGCTTGAATTAACTCAATAAGCCAAACAAATGTTTGTTTTAAACGTAGCAATTAATTATCTCCTTGGGTCTCCTTCCCCAGTGCTGGCTTCCCTATCACCTCATCGCTGGCTCTGCTGCATACAATGTTCTGTTCCTTTCTTTCTTCCTAAAGATCCTAATAGGATGCAGCCGGCCAGGCCAGCAGCTTCGGAAACAAGCACAGAGCGAATTTAATAACAAGCAAACCTGCACTTAATAAAGTCTGTCATCAGTAATGTCTCTGCTGAACACTTGCCAGGAGAGAATTGTTTGCACTTACTGTGTGAGCCAAGTCACAGCTTTAACAGGCAAGGCACAAATAAAACCCAGCCTTTCCCATTCTTTTTGCATCTCTGTTTCAACCTACCAACAAAAACTCCGGGGCAAACAATGAAAAAATCCAGATTCAAACAGGAAAAAAAAAAAAAAAAGAAGCCAGCGTCCCCCCCATTATTCATTACATTATGAAACACATTTCATAATCTAATAATTAGCAAGGGGACAATTTTGTTCAGCATGAATCTGGAGTCTTTTGTCATTTCGTGTTAGCACCCAGAACAAATGGACATTGTGCAGAGCACGGGTGCCAAGACTGGCTGAGGGCTCCCACCGTGCTGGGGCTCCCTCCTCCCCTCTCTCCAACAAAATCGTGGTGAGGATGGGAGGATGCAGAGCAGCCACACGCTGGATGTGAGACAATCCATCCCTGGGCACTCGGGGAGCCTGGGGAACGCAGCACAGGCTTCATTTGCACAGCCCTCGAGGGCACGGGGCTGAGGCACGCAGCTCATCTGTGTGCCAGTGCCAGGCTCTGCAAAGCCAAAAGGACTCCCAAGTCTTGCTCTCTGTGGCCATTTTCCCTGTGTTTTCTGCCATATCTGGAGAAAAAAAGGTGGAAAATATCATTAAACAAGGGTTTTCTAGCCAGGCTGCCCCATACCTGTGGCTTCATGCGGGATGATGGAGCTCATGAGGTGCTGAGGTCAGACAGCCCCAAATTCTCCAGGGCTTGCAAAACCTTTCTCTGTCCCCATTGCAAAATCAGCCAGACATCCCTTCTGCCCAGGAGCAGATGGGAATCCCTTGAGAAGGCTCTCTGCACCAAAAACTGCTCCCTTGTTCTGCAGAGTGGGTTTGTGAGGAGCAGGATGTGCACATGGAGGGTTGGGGTGAAACCAAGGCCACCACGACACTTCCCCTCCACAGTGACCTCCCCAGAGGGGCTTCATTTCTGCTGGGAAGATGGGTCCAGGTCGGTTTTAAAGCCTGGAGGAGCAGGTTGAGCTGCTGCTGGGTGGTGTGTGGTGATCCCAAGCAGGAGGTTGGTTATGTCCACCCAAGGAGCAAAATCTTTGGGAAGGAGCCCCAGAACCACTGCACCACCAGCACCTTTCCTTTGGACCTCCTGCTCTCCCCTCCTCCCTGATCAGCACACACCCCAAGCCAGAAGCTTGTGGGTTTCTGTGATTTGGGGAGGCCAAAATTTAGAAAAGCATTATTTTAATAATACTACTAATGATAATAATGGGAAAATTAAATTAATTCCTAAAACATGGCAGTGATTTGGGATCTCCTACAAGCAAGGCTGGGATATTTTGATCCTCACAATTTCTGTGTTTGTTCTGACACCACAGGGGAATGACTCCAGCTCAGGAAGCCATGGAACATCTTTAGCTAAGTTCTGGTGGCTCAGCGCCCAAAGGGTAATTACTTGTACCTGTCCCCTTCACCTCCAGATCTCCTGATATCATTATTCCTCTTTCAACAAAGGGAGAAAAGTGATAAGAAGTGAAGAAAAGTCTTGCTGAGGCCCTTCAGCAGACTGAGGCCAAAAGAGGAGGAGAATCAGGTCTGTCTCCCATGCAGATGATTTGGTTCCTCACTGCAGAAGTGAACATGTCCCACTGCTGATGAAGGGGTGTGAAAGGAGTTTTGTTCACCCTTCTACAGCTCCTGGGGAGGTGTCAATGACACTGGGAGGATCCACCCATAAGGGTTCACCTCCAGCTCTCCAAACTCTGCGGCACCAAGGAGAGGATGTTCAGGGGATGATGATGATGATGTCCAAGAACAAGTGACCATCGAGGTGACTCCCCCAACCAAAGGCCTGTTTGACCACACTGACTCCCAGGACAACAACTGGGTGTGCTTCTACCAGATCTAATGCCTGGAGCCACAGAGAAAAATTACCCAAAAGCCCTTTTAATTTCTGGGGTCTTCACCAAAAGGTGAGAGATTTTGGCATCAAAGAGAGCAGCCCCAAAGGGGAACTTTGCTCCTGACTTTCCAGACATCCTGACCTTTGCTGGCCGTTTCCAAATTGGTCAATAAAGATTTAGATGCTGCTCTGCCCTCTCCAGGGTTATTCCCGGCTCTCTGTGTTTGTGAAGGATTTTGGAAGCACCACATCCAGGAACACAGCCAATTTCCTCATTCCTTGTTTGGGACCCATCAACCAGAACGGGCTCCTCCCTTGGGGACCGAGCCTGGACTGTGGGAGTGGGATCAGCTCCAGGAGCCACGGCCTTCCCAACCCCAGCCACTCTGCCCCCACCATCACCTTCCACAAGGCCCCAGTGTCGAGGTGGCCACCAGCTCAAGCAAGGACAAAGCCATCAGTGCCAGGTTCACCTGGAGAGGCCCATCCTGGTCACCACCTGAGGAGTAAAGTCAGTGGGAGAGTTGTGCTCCCACATTTGGGCATCTAAAAATTGGGAGAAGCAAGGAAATCAAGGAGTTTGTCCATATCTGTGACTGTTACCTGCTGTTTCTGCAATCCCAGCTGGGATCCCTTCCCTGGGGAATACGGCCCATGGAGGAGAGGGAGTGTCTTTGGAGCAAAAATGGGAAGGGGAGGTGCTCACCAGGGCTGCAGAGACACAGATCAAACTGGTCAAACTGGCAGCCAGCACTGCTCCTCCCTGGAGGCCACCGTGGAGCTGGAGGTGAGGGATGGCTCACCTGCCTCCCTGGAGTGTTCAAGGCGAGCCTGGATGCGCTGGGAAGGATCAAACATCCCAGGGAAGGACACAAACTCTCTCAAAAGTGGAGGATGTTGAGGAGACATGGACAAAACTCCCAGAATTTTGTCGGGGGGAGTCAGGGTGTTACCCACAGAGCTTTTCTTCCCACAGGATATCCAGATACTCACTGGGGCCTCCGATCCCTCTCGGAGATGCTGCCGCCGTTTAAATCAGCACCAACATATGGAAGGCTCCTAATATTGTGCTTCTGTCAGAGGAAACCATTGTTCAGCTTCTCTACAGGAAGGATGTCTCACTGCTTATTACCAGCTTGAATAATTGTTTGGAATGCCTTATTTGACATTCATTCAAGGAACTTGGAAACCCGCACAGTTTCTTTCTCTCAAGAGGATAACAACAAAAAATGAATTTAAAAAAAAAACCTCCCAAGAAAGCCCAAACTGGAGCCAACAGCTTCAGATGGCAGCATGGTTTTTAAAATGTAAATAGATAGTAAAGCAAGTGAGGCCTCCTTGCTTGAGCAGAGGAAGGGGGAAAGGAAGTATAGAGATGCAGTATTTTATCATCTGTATCTTTAAAATATCTTCCAGGCTTTCATTATCAAGGATGGTGTGTAAATACTGAGGATTGCTGTAAAAAGGACTGAAACAAAGAGAGAGAACAGGCAAGGAAGCAAAATATCTCATTGCTGGACAGAAAGCACAGGCAGCTCTGCCCTTAAACTCTGACACAGGCTGGCAAAGCACCACAAACCCCAAATTCCTGAAATGCACCGGGTAGGAACCTCATGTTCCTACTTAAGTGGGTTAAAACATGCACAGAGGAAATACTGCCCCATAACTGCCCTGGACTGTTGCTTCAAAGGGGGATTCTCGTTGCAATAATGAAGAAAAAAACATTGGGTTATTTTTTGGATGCTGCACCAAAGGTAGTGGAAGAACATGGTTTGCTTTCTTCAGGTCTGACAATTGAAATTTGAGTTGTAGCAAAAGTTCAAGCAGGTTTGAACCTTTTCTGGGCCAAGAAATAATTCCTGCAGGTAAAATACCAGGATCCACATTGGACATGAAACCTGCTGGGGCCACGTTGGTGTGTTGGAAGTTTCCCCTGAAGAACGAAGTACAAGGACCACTTTCAACCAGGGGAAGAGCTTGTACCAGTCAAGATCAGCTGAACTCCTGCCTGTGGTGCTGCAGAACAATTGAAGAAGTAAAGGTTCCCCAGATCTTTCTCTTCTCAACCGTGTTCTCAATATTCCATACTGGGCCATCCACTTGGAGGGGTTACAGAAAGGGAAGCACAGTGGGACTCCAGCCCCTTGTGTGTCTTCCAAAATGAGACTCACAGAATCACTGAGGTTGGAAAAGACCTTCCCGGATCACTGAGTCCATCCATTCCCTCAGCACTGCCAAGGCCACCACTGGCCCATGTCCCCAAGTGCCACATCCACACAGCTTTTAAGTCCCTCCAGGCACAGGGACCCCAACACTTCCCTGGGCAGCTGTGCCAGGGCTGGGAATAACCATAGACAAAAAAACCCCTCTGCTCCCTGGGAGACTGAGCAGACAATCCAGAGCCCAGCCCTAAAAACCAGAGCCTGGAAAACTGCTCTTCTGGCTGTTGTCCTCCAAACTCCCCCACCAGCTGAGTATCTGGGCATGAGCCTTCAATTCCAAGGAGCAAGGGAATGCTGCTGCTGCTCCACTGCCCACAGCTCCTCGGTGCTTCCCAGCTGCTCATTGTCCACAGGCAGCTCTGGAAAGGAAATTCTACCTGCAGACCCAGCAGCTCCCAAAAACTGTAATTTCTCTTGTGTTTTGTGGAAGAATTTGTCTGGGAGAAAGAAAATGACTGGCACAGGTTGCCCAGAGAAAGCTGTGGCTGCCCCTGGATCCCTGGAAGTGTCCAAGGCCAGGCTGGACATTGGGGCTTGGAGCAACCTGGGCTGGTGGAAGGTGTCCCTGCCCATGGCAAGGGGTGGAACTGGATGGGCTTTGAGGTCTTTTCCAACCCAATTCCATGACTCTCAGTTCCCACTTCCATCTTCCTCTCCATGTTTTTTCCTTCCCAGTCAATTTTCCCATTAACTTTCGTCAGCTGTGCTGCCCAGCCCTCTTGAGCCACTCTCGGTATCTGTGTTTACACACACAATTTTAGCTAAAACTGCCCCCTCTTTGCCTAAATTTCAGCAGGCAGGCCACAATCACACGCCTCCAGGGAACAATCCTGCTTCCAACTCAGTGATTAATTCCTCTTTATCCATCATAATGAGGTCCAGATTAGAGTTACCTTGAATTGTAGTCCAAACAACTTATGTCAGAATATAATTACCTGGAGGTGCTGAGAACTTTAACGACACTCCCACGGGGGATTTTTCACTTGAAGGATCTGAAGTCAGTCTACTCATATTTCCTCTCTGCACACTCGGGGACAGCATGTAACCTATTTTAAATGTCATCCTTATTTAGATTTACGCACCTCAGATCCCCAGAACTCGAGGAGCCTCCGCAATAAACACGAGCACCAGCCTCTCCAAAAATAACAGCCCTGGGCTGAGCGTCACTCGTGAAACAACAGTGAGAACAAACCCACACATCTCGGCTCCTCTTGCCCCCTCTGCCCAGCAGGATTAAATCAGGGAGAGAGAGATTACAGCACATACCTGCAGCTTTAAAACACACCTTGTTCTGAGCAAACTCGGTTCAAAAAGTCAGGAGGAGGCCTCCAGGCAGGCACCGAGCTGTGCATGGCCAAAAACTGAACAGGAATCACTCACCAGTTACTGCTATGGGTAAAGCAGACTCAGCTGGGGGAAATTAATTGAATTTATTCCAGCAGCTTCCCAAAAGCCAGTCCTATAGCCCCTGGCTACCAAAAGCTGGCAACACAAACCCAATGCGAGGAGGTTTCACCCAAGTCTGTGGTCCATCTTGGGTGGGAGACTCCCCTGTGCTGCTCCCACAGCTTGGGGGTCAGGGAATCACAGAATCCTTACGGCTGGAAAGACCTCCAAGGTCATTAAGTCAAATCATCAAGTGTAGGATACAACAGCAATAATATCTGTGCTGGGGTAGGACCCCCAGCAGCTTTAAAAGACCAGATGGAATAAAAGCCTGCCTGTCATCCAAAAAGTTCCAAAATTAGTATAAGAACAGCACAAAAACTTTGGTCAATCAGGTCAGAAAACACGCCAGGAAAAACAGTCCCAACATCGCCCAAAGGACTTCAAAATAGAGAAAGATGAAAAAAAAATTTTAAGAAAATCTTCTACTTCAAGTTAAAATTCAAGAAGGCTTCAAACTTCCCCTTGTTGGCCTGACAACTGGGATTTCATGCAAAAATGCAAGGAAAAAAGTGGGTATAGACAAGAAAAATACGTGTAAGAAGTTTATTTCTGAAAGCAGAGCTGAGCTCTTTTGTGCAGTCACAAGAGACCGTGTAAGTGAGAACGATCTCGTTCAGCAAGTTCCCAGGGGATCTGCCTGGGAAGACGAGTGGGAGGGAGGAAGGGTTAAAAATATTTTGCAGAGAAAGCTTGGCTGCAGGATGTGTCTCCAGAGGGCCTGGAGCACTGGAGGGACTGGAGATAAAGAGACATCTGGAGGTGCCATCCTCCTCTCCAGGCTGGCGACACAATATTGATAACACGGGGAAGGAGGAGCCTGGAAATTCCCTGAGGAGGAGCACGAGGATACAGCACAAGTCACAGCTCTGGCTGTGGAGGAAAAAGGGAGGAAAGGATGAGCAGACATTTCTGCACAGAGCCAAAGGATGGGGGAAAGCCACAAAGGGCATTTCTAAAAGAGAACCCAGGCGTTGTCCTGGGTAAGCTGAACACTGGGCAAAAATATGTCCCAAATGCACCATTATTAAGGACTTAAGCCACAACCCCTTTTTTACAAAGCCATCCGACCATGGACACCTCGTTAGCATTTTCAGTCAGAGGTTGTTTCATCAAGAAACAACAAGAGCTACAAGAACAAATCTCCACGGGATGCAAGTTGGGCAAGAACAAAAGGGAGAAGGAACAACTTCTTGTTGTCTCCAAGAGTGGAATTCCTCTGGAGAGACTTGCCAAGAGCACTGGAGTGATGAGAACCCCATGACACCACAATGACAACACTTTTCTTGCCTCACCAAAGCCCTCCTTGCCCTGGCTGTTCCCCATCTGTGGGTACACGGAGTGCTCGGTGCATCCGTGAGGAAAGGACTTCTCCTATCAGCCTTTCTGCTCATCATGAGTGAAATGTGGTAACCAAGGTTACTGGGGTTCTGCTCTGAGAGTTTTGTTCCCAGAGAAAGCAAAGTTCCCCCTTCCTCTTTTGGTGCTGCACTGATGGGATGGAGCAGGGCCCTGTTGTACCAAACTGTGAGCACAGGAAAACGGGTCCCACGTCCCAAACAGGGCAGTCAAGAAGACACAGAATCATGGAATGGTTTGGGTTGAGTTGGAAGGGACGTTAAAGACCATTTTCCAACTCCCTGCCATGGGCAGGGACACCTTCCACTGTCCCAGGCTGCTCCAAGCCCCGTCCAACCCGGCCTTGGACACTTCCAGGGATCCTGGGGCAGCCACAGCTTCTCTGGGCACCCTGTGCCAGGGCCTGCCCACCCTCACAGCCAGGAATTCTTTCCCAGTATCCCATCTAGTCCTGTCCTCCCTCAGCTGAAGCCATTCCCCTTTGTCCTGTCACTCCATGTCCTTATCCAAAGTCCCTCTCCAGTCTTCCTCTAAGCCCCCTTTAGGTACTGGAAGCTCTCCCCAAATCCTTCTCTTCACAACCAGAGCTTCACCTCTCCTTACCCTTCCAGTTTCCAGCATCCTGCATCCCCACCCTGGCACACACCAAATTTACCTTTCTATTTTCCTTGCTGCCTCCTGAAGGAGCATTTCTTCTGCAATTCTTTTGCAAAGCAGCAAGAATTCCTGATATGAACTGCAGGTTGCTCCCAAGAGACCTCCAAGGGACCCTGGTACTCAATGCAGCCCTGCAGGGAAATACTGAGGGGTTTGATGTAAGACTTTTTTATCTCAGGGCAGTTCCTGCTGCAAGAAATGGGTAAGAACTGACCCAGCCCTCGCACTCAGTGATGGATTAATGGCATTCCTGATTATCCAGCTGGAGGAGAGGATGTTGTACTCCTGTTCTGGGGATGGCCATGAGGATCGAGCACCCCTGAACCTCCTGGGAAGAGGCTGCAGATCTCGAGCAGCAAGAAGGGAACCAGTGATAACAAACTCCTTCATTTTACCATTTCTGGCCTCAGACTCCAAGGATGTGTTTGGTTTCCACTTGCCAAGGGCTGAGAACCTGAGGGAACATCCAGCTGCTGTGCCCAGACATTTTGTTCACCTGTGCTTTATAAACACAACAGAATGGATTTTAATATTTTTTAGCTGTTTTAGGGGGTTTTGTCTTCAGAAATTACCCTTTCCTTGGAGAATTTGGTCACCTGTGGTCAAAGTGGCATCACAAGGTGGGGCAGCCAGGCTAGGGGTGCTTTTGCAGGTCATGTTATTTATTAATATTTAAATTCAGGTTTTACTTCAGTAACTTTACTAGAAATGTGCTGAATCCATTCTTTTTTTTTTTCCCTAAGCCTTCCCCTGAGACACTCTGAACTGAACATTTCAGGTATCTCAAAAAGGGAACAAAACACAGCTCAGATCCCAAAATAACCATCATCAGAGGCAACACAGGAGCAGGGAAGCAGCTCTGCTCTTGGGTTTTTTTCTCCTAGCCTCTTTTTATCTTCACTTGGGAGGAGAACAGAGGAATTTTTGCTCCTTGCTCTGCTGATTTGGGGCAAGGGCTTCATGCAGGGATCTGCAGCCCCACAGGAACTTCAGACTGGGGTCTTTTAAGCACTTTGACCTGGATTTATCCAGATGAATCAAGGCTGTGTCCTTTCTTACATCCACAGGAGGATTTCGGTGTTCAGAGTTTTCTTTAGCTGAGCTTTTCCTCCCAAGCCTGACAGGGGATTCACTCTGCATCTTTATTCCATTATTTTGCTTTTTTTCCCACTTTCCTCCTACAAGAGGCAGCTCTACAACAGCACTGAGGCTGAGAGTGGATTTTTAACACAACAGGAAAGTTCAAAGCCCCCTCTGTGGATCAAGTGACACCTCCATGGAAAGAAGGATGAGTCTCCATGGAAGGAGGAATCCAGAGGGTTCATTCCATGCAAATCAGGTGTGATACAGCAGCAAAAAGCTGCTGGTGAAGCAAAGAAACAAACAACTCAGCACCAGGACTGGGCTTTGAACCAGAAACCACCATTTCCCCCAAACCTCTGCAGCTTTTCTTTCTGGACAGGGTTCACCAGAGCCCTTTTCTTCCATTGGAAATGAAAGGAAATCTGGCTTCATATGATATGTAAATAACTGCAAGTCTCTGATTTAGAGACAAAAGAAAGGGGGGAAAAAAAGATTAAAAAAAAGGCAATTCAATTAAGTCACAATAATTTACCTGGTTTGATGCCCTGGACTGGTTGAGACAGGTTTTCCCTAAACTTTAGCCTTGTGCAGGTGTCAGTGAACTCATCAAGGGCTGACTGACAGCCTTGAGGATGTTTCCAGCCCATTAAGGAATGAATTCCTCGGGAAAAGCTAAGAGCATCCTTCACCTTTTGCCTTGGAATCATGGAATTCCAGAAGGGGTTGGGCTGGGAGGGACCTCAAGGACCATCTCATTCCACTCCATTCGTGGGCAGGGACACCTCTCACATCTCAGGGTGCTCCAAGCCCTGTCCAGCCTGGCCTTGGACACTTCCAGGGATCCAGGGGCAGCCACAGCTTCTCAGGGAACCTGTGCCCACACTTTGAGGGGAACAGGGAGAAAACCCAAGCCTGGATGAGGTTGCACAGATAACTACACACCCAGAGCAGAAAAACGGGGATTTAAATTATCACAAAACCTCTCCAATGTCCAGCTCACAAAGAAAATGCCAATTTGCTCCTGTTAGTAGGATGGGAATGTGGATTGCTGGCCTGGACAGCAATGGGAAAACTGCTGGGAGAAGGCCCTGAGTCCCAAAGCAGTGTCTTCATGGCTCAGCCTTTGAAGGCTCTCCGTGCCAGTGCACAAACTGTGCTGGAAGCGTTGGATGGGCAGGACTCCCAAAGGCACAAAAGGGATGAGAACACCTCCATGGAGAGCAAGAGACGCTCAGCCACAGCAGGCTGGCTGCAGACAGTCAGAAACCTTCCCTTCCAACAAAAGGTTGTCCCAGGAGAGGGGGAAGATGCCTCCCTGGCCCACTCCAGCAGCCGTGTTCCCCCACCGAGGGCTGTGCCAGAGGAATCCTCAGGGCTCTTTGTGCACACTTTAGGCTTGGATTGAAAAGGACTGTTGTTCCTCCCCACTGCTGCTGCCAAGACAGAGCAGATGGGCGAGCTCAGCACTGTCTGGGAGCCAGAGGCAGCAGGAGCTTCCCAGGAACTGAATTCTCCTGCATCCCAGAGGGATCAGCGAGTGCAGCACAGAGTTTAGCAGGTCCTGCACGATGCTGAGTGTTCCCTCCTCGTGTCCCACAGCACCAGGCTGGCTTCTAGAACTGGTATCTGGAAGAAACTCCTTGCTCTAAAGGTGGGGAGGCCCTGGCACAGGTTTCCCAGAGAGGCTGTGGCTGCCCCATCCCTGGAAGTGCCCAAGGCCAGGTTGGACAGGGCTTGGAGCAACCTGCTCTGACCTGGCATTGGGATTTCTTTCTCTCTGTTTCAACCAGGCTCAAACTGCAAGTTTCCTTCCTTAAATTACAATAATGGAATCATGGAATGGTTGGGTTGGAGGGGACCTTGAAACTCATCCAGTTTCACCCCCTTGCCATGGGCAGGGACACCTTCCACTATCCCAGGTTGCTCCAAGCCCTGTCCAACCTGACCTTGGAAACTTCCAAGGATCCGGGGGCAGCCATAACCACCCTGCATCCCTCTTCCTCTCCCTCCACACTGATTCAATCCCTTCAATGACTTACCTTGTCAGAAGGGGCTGAAAGGACACAATGTCCATCTCTCCCTGCAAGGTGGATGAGACAGACACACACAGGAAGGAGCCCCTCCTGGCTCTTTCTGTGCCCACTCCCTCCTCCCACATTCCCCACAGGATCCCATCCCATGCCTAGTGCTGGTTTATCCTTTTTCTCTGACCTCCCCAAGAGCCATCACGTTCCCAGGAGAGTTTATTGTTAGAACTTGCACCCACCTCACCTAAGCAAACAAACAGCGGCCAGCGGAAGGGACACCCTTCCCAAACCCAGCCAAGCCCAAAACATTTGTGTTTCATTTGCTCTGCAGCAGTGATTTTAATCTGCAGCACACACCAAGGCCTTGGCTTGGAGAAATCTCTGATCAGCCCTGCTCTGCCGTGATCTCATCCCACCAGCAGAGAGCAGGGGCAGCAGGGCCCATTAGGGTTCAGGGGGAAAATGGCTAAGTTGTAAGATTTTTAACTCCATCTTCAGAAGAAATAGCAGGGAATCATGAAATGGGTTGGGTTGGACATTAAAGCCCATCTCATTCCACCCCTGGAACAGGGACAGCTTCCACTGTCCCAGGGTGCTCCAAGCCCCATCCAGGCCTTGGGCACTGCCAGGGATCCAGGGGCAGCCACAGCTTCTCTGGGCACCCTGTGCCAGGGCCTGCCCACCCTCCCAGGGGACAATTCCTTGCCAGTATCCCATCCATCCCTGCCCCCTGGCACTGGGAAGCCATTCCCCCTTGTCCTACGATCCCGATAGCCCCTTCAGGATGGAATGGAGTGAATGGGCAGGTCAGCTCTGCCAGCTCAAGGCATTTGGGAGGCACCACAATTTGCAATTCTGTCTCTGTGCTCTTCTTTGTGCCAGCAAAGGGAGTCTTTCTTTGTGTCTGCTGGTACAGGATGAGCTTCAGCACTTACCTCAAGCAGTTCCACAGGGAAATATGACAAAATTCCCTATTGTTGCACAGGAAACACATCTTTCAGCAGTCTTCAGCATCCAGCCTGCCTCTGAGACCTTCCCTGAGTGCTGCTGACATCCCTCCTGACCTGGAGCAGAGAATTTCCTCCTCATTTCCCTGGGATGGGCAAGGGCTGCAAAGAACCCCAGAGCACAGGGAGGGCAGCGATGCCAACCCAGCACCAGGAGGGTGCAGGAAGCCTTCAGATCCTGGAGAAGGGAAGGCTTTGGGGAGACTTCAAACACCTGGCAGGGCCTAAAGGGGCTCCAGGAGAGCTGGAGAGGGACCTGGGACAAGGGATGGAGTGACAGGACACAGGGAATGGCTTCCCACTGCCAGAGGGCAGGGTTAGATGGGATATTGGGAGGGAATTCCTCCCTGGGAGGGTGGGCAGGCCCTGGCACAGGGTGCCCAGAGAAGCTGTGGCTGCCCCTGGATCCCTGGCAGTGCCCAAGGCCAGGCTGGAGCACCCTGGGATATTGGGATGTGTCCCTACCCAGGGCAGGGGTGGAACTGGCTGGGCTTTAAGGTCCCAACTTCTGGTTTGATGCCCTTGAGCACTTTGGATATTCCACATCTCTCTCCCGAAAATCCCATGACCCATCCTTACGGCTCCTCTTTTCCAGCTCTTCTGTTATCCTTTCTCCAGGGCTTCCCAAGCACAGGCCCATGGAAAGGCCGTGGCCAGAGCCAGCTCTGAGGCTGACAAGATAAAGAGTTAAAGCAGGCAAAGCCAAACCTTTGGAAGAAAAAGGCTTCTGCAATAAATCAGATATTAGAAGGCAGGAAGGTGCTGTATAGAGGAATCAAAGTCCGGAACAGGATGTATATAAAGCAAATATTGAACTAACTTTGATAAGACAGAAAAATGGAAGATTTTTGGTGGGGTTGAGCGAAGGCTCAATTTGAACCATTAGAAGTTTCCTGTTTCGCTCGTGTGGGGCGGTTTTGCAGTGATCCATACAATGCATTGTGTGCCTGCTGATTTCCTAGCTCTGAATGGGTCACCCAACATTTTACTTTCCATGGGTTTTTGTTGGTTCTTTTTTTTGGTATTTTTGTCTGTCTTGGAGCAATAAAGCTATTGAAATCCTCCAGGCCTTGCCCATTGGGTGTTTTCTTTCCTACCAAGACATCAAACTGCCCTGAAGGTTTATTTTAAGCCAATTCAATAGGAGGGATCACACAAGCACCTTGTGGAACGTGTACAATGGGAGCCGAACCCAGGGCTATTCAATTAACAAGTGCTCCATTTCCATGCAATTCCTGCTGGGAATTCATTACTTTAATTAGGCTGGTAATTTATGAAGCTAAAGAGGCACCGTTTGTCGATGGACACGTAGGCAAAGAAATTCCAGATGAGTTCACATGGAAGGAAGAGGAGCTCGTGAAAAGCTAAGGAGAGCTGGAAACCTCTCCAGATGCAACCAGACTCACCAAAATGAGATAAGTGAGAGCAAGAAACGGGACTAAAACCCCTGACCTGGGATATGTTCAGGAAAATCTACCTCATCTCTCTTAGGAAATGGAACTCAGACAGTTCCCCATCATCTGAATCCTTTCAAAGCATTTTAACTTTCCATTTTTTCATGGGAAGGGCTTTCCAGCCCTGGCACAGGTGCCCAGATGGAGTCCTCATCCCTGGAGGGATTTAGAAGCCGTGTGGATGTGGCACTTGGGGACATGGGGTCAGTGGTGGCCTGGGCAGTGCTGGGGGAGTGGTTGGTACTGGATGATCTTGGAGAGCTTTTGAGCAATGTGAAATAGCCCTTCCCCTGAAAAATCTTCCCTAAAATCCAATCTACATCTCCCCTGGCCCAGCCTGAGGCCGTTCCCTCTCCTCCTGTCCCTGTTCCCTGGGAGCAGAGCCTGACCCCCCTGAGCCCCCTCCTGTCAGGGAGTTGTGCAGAGCCACAAGGTCCCCCCTGAGCCTCCTTTGCTCCAGGCTGAGCCCCTTCCCAGCTCCCTCAGCCCCTCCTGGTGCTCCAGACCCTTCCCAGCTCCCTCAGCCCCTCCTGGTGCTCCAGACCCTTCCCTAATGTCCTTTTTGTCACAAGGGGCCCCGCAGTGCCCCCAGGACTGGAGGTGCCCCAGCAATGCCAGCACAGGGGACGGGCACTGCCCTGGCCCTGCTGCCACACCAGTGCTGACACAGAAATTCCTGATTTACAGGTGGGAGTTGCTTTCCAAACCCAGCTGCAGAAGCAATGGAAAATTCCTGGATTTCAGCCCAAAGTCCATGCCCCAGAAGCTGCTGGTTTACGTGCACACCTGGAATATGCAAAGCAGGCTGGATTTAACAGGTTGGTTTTACATAAACTGTTCATAAAAACCAAATGGAGCACAAAACCTCCCCCCAACAAATGCAAAAGTGATGTAAAACAGAGCCAGAAAATCAGCTGCAGGCTCAGTTTAACCAGAAAAAATGTGATTCATGCTCAGCTCCTCAGGGAAAGAAGGGTAAGGTGGGATTGCCCTCCCCATGGCAGCCAGATTTTAGATCCACGGATCTCAAAGCTGCACCTTCATTTCTATGAGCACAAGAAGGAAGGTTTAGCCCCTCTATCTGTAAATCTGCAAATACCAATTTATGCTCACACCCAGCTGCTGAAAAACAGAGACAGCACAAAGCAGATGAACCTTCTAGTTTGAATTTTACCCAATTAAAAGTCAGAGTAAGGAGGTCTAAACCTAAAATAGCAGCTGAAAAACCCCACAAAACCTTAAATTTTTGTATTTTCATTTGAATACAAACTACCCATCTTTCTGCCAGTTTGAAGATTTTTAAACACAAACCACTCAAAGTTTAAAAATTCCAGTTGAGGAACCTGTGAGTTTATTAAAGGAGTCAAAGCCAGGCAGTGGATGGATACTGTTTATTGGTTCTTTCCATCACATCTCGAGTTACAGGTGTAAAAGTCACACAAACTGCAGGTAGAAACATGTAAAACAATACAAAAATAAATGGAAAGGTAATTTTATATTTACTGAATCAAGTTGTGTAATAAATACGAGAGGCAAAAAGCTTCAATCACGCCATTCAGCTGAACTGAAGTTACAGTAGTGTTTGTAAAGAACACGTTTTTAACTTAAAGTTGCAAATATTAAAGCGTTGAGAACTAGTATAAAAGTGAATTTTGGCACATTGTAAAGTGAGAAGTGTTACATCAGGATCTGGCTGTTGTGTAAAAATGAAGTGATTTCTCACGAGCTCTCTGAGGTACATTTTTAACAACCTAAGATTAGCTGAACCTTGTGATTCTAACAACTCACAGTTTACAATTCACTATACTAGTCACAATTTTTTTCCCTTTTCATGAATACCAAAGTATTCCAGAGCTTAAATCTGTGCAAATTCAGACAAGTTTCAATTAAAAAATAACAATAATTAAAAAAAACCCCAACTTATTAGGGAACCCTTCCATGCAACTTAACTCCTCCCTGCAATCCGGTGTGTTAATTGCAAAGTGTAAAACTGGATTAATCCCAAATTGCACAGTTTAATAGAAAATACTCCCAGATTGCAGAGCAGCTCAAGTTGCAAAGGTTCCCCTGCTAAGTTTGTCACATTTGAATCCCTATAACTTCAGTAACTTCTGATCACACTCATTCTCAGTGAGAAGAAAAAAAAAAACACCACCACAAGCTGCTAACAAAGGTCAGCAAAGCGTGGAAACCCCTTGAGGACTCTTCAGCACTTCCCAAGCTCAGGAATGCCTGGACACAAATTTTCCAAGTACAGTAAAAGAGAAAAGGAACAGTGTAATGGCACTTCTGCTGTATCCAAACATCAGTGGGTTAGAAATGGTGCTTTTTTTGTTGTTTTTTTAGTTCTACAGTAGCAATAAAACGTTCAAACCTCGATCCTTCGGAGTAGCTCCGTCCTCCCCTCGACTTCCAAGGAGGGAGGACAGCAAATCCCCTGGGATGGGGATTCCATACAGTACAAACAGCTCTGACCAGAGTACAAAAGTTACACTCTTCTAAAACAAAACAAAAAAAAAAATCAAAAAGCACTGCTGATCGTTAGAATTGACTCCCAAAAAATCAGCAACTGCTCTTCAACAGCAGCAGCATCAGGCATTTACATATTTCAGTCCTCAAAGAGTTTTCTTTAAACAGTTTAACCATTTGTGCTAATATTTGTCACTAGGTTAAAGTTTTAAGTCCTTTCACCAAAACTGTTTTTTTCTTTTTTCCTTTAAAAAAAAAAGGGGGGTGCAACCCCCGACACCCATTTATTTTGGGGAATAAATGGTGTCATCTGCAAGGCACTACTGCATTTCAAGGATACCATTGTCACAGTTGCACTATTTCAGTATTTTTTTCTTTTTCTTTTTCATTCTGCTTGAAAGTCACAGTTCAAAAAATAAACAATAAAAATTGAGGTAATCAATTTCTTTCAATACCAAAATACATGAATTGAGCCAGTACCAGTCTGGTGAAAGGTCTTTGTAATACACAGCTAAGACCATAGAGCACATGCAGCACAGGACAGGAGGGTTCTGGGCCTTTGCTCTGAGCTCTTCTGCTCCAGTTTTTAAGAAACAGCTCAATTTGCACACTCACACACCAATTATTTCCTTTTTTTGTTGTTGGTCACAGGGCTTGGAATTCCAGCTGGATCAGCCCTGTCCATATTGATCTGAGAGCTGCACAAATCGGAGTTCTTAAAAAGAGTTCAGTAGAGCAAAAATCAGCTACAGCATCTTCATCTATTTTCAATCAATTGCACTTAAATCTACTCTTTATGGACTCACAAGTTGAGACAAAGCCTCCACCACGTGCCTGCCGTCCCAACCACTGGAATTTCTTCCCACATCACATCCCACTAACTCTAGAAATATGGCTTTGCAGATGAGACAACTGGGACTGAAAAGTTGGGTTTACACTGAGTTAATTGGCAAAGCAATTAGAATTGGGATTTCAATTTCCTAATGCCCCTTTTTATTGCAGCGCTACCACCAGAATTTTGGGGACTCCTAAAAATTCTGGGCTGTGAAATAATTTCATGCAACCAACTGGACTTAGTTGTAAACCCCTGCCAGCCCCCCAAACCCACTGCTAGCTACCTTTGCTCTACAGGCACTACAGGATATTAAGACTAAGATTTAGCCATGCATAGATAAAACTCACGAGCTTTATCAGGATGCTCCACACTTGTGATCCAGGGAATACCCCAGGAAAGCCTAAAAACACAAACTAATTGCTGGCTTTTACTGGCCTCTAATAGGATACAAGTAGGGTTTTTTTATATAAAGTCTCGTGGTGTGCAAAAAAAAAAAAAAAACCATAAAATATTAAAGTCTTCAATTCAGACAGCTTTTTAAATCTAGGAGGAAAGCAAGGACTGAAACCTTATCAATATTTCTATCCCAGCCTGCAGCACCTGGAATTCCACCTCTGCACTGTGGAACACCCACAGCACAATCACCAGCAATGAAGACCAAACCCACCTAAAATGTGCTTCAGGTCGCTGAAATTTCACTCATTTCATATTCCAAAGGTAAAAAATACATCTCTTAAGTAAAGCATAAACTCTAATTTAGCCCCAGGTTTGATGGCAGGGGTTAAATCTCATTTTCCTGCCATGGGATGAGGCTGTGCAGGCACATTTGAAGAACTTTAAGTGTCCTGCAAGAGATTTTTCATTCCATTTCTTTGCTGTATCACAAACATCTGGTCAGAAAGAAAAGCTGCAGTTGCATTAAAAGACTGAGATGTCCCCAATGCAAAGGAATAGGAAAATAAAGAATTCCTGCTGGGCTGTTCTCACCTCAATTGTGAACACATGTGTGCTACAATAATCTGCTTATTCAAATATACTCCAAAAATTACCTGGAGCTGCTAAGGTACTGTATAACCCTTCAGTCAGTGATTTATAAAGTCTCCTTTAAAATTACATTGAATTTAGTCAGGACAGACTGCCAGCATTCCTGTTCTATCATTTAGGAACTATAAAAATTCTGTTGCAAGAACTTAAAAGCAGTGAAATGTTCCGGGGTGCAAACTCTTCTGGAAGCTCCACAAACAACTTCCTGCCCCTTTCAAGTAACATCTTTTGCTATTTTTTACCTTTGGAAATCACTCATCTTCATGAAAAGGGAATTCTTCAGCTGAAGAATCTGCCCCTTCCCTTGCCTTGCTTAGTTTTTTAGGATTTCAATAGGAATCCTCCAGGGATAATCTAAGCAACAGCAAGGTGCACATTGCAGCCAGTCAGGAAATATTTTCCAGAATCTCAATGAGAGCACTGGGAAGAAATTAAAATTTCTCCACTGATTTCACCCTGAAATGTATAAATATCTTTTCTTTTAAAAAGTCAGGATTTCGAGTGCAGACTCAAACTGTGCTGAGGTTTTGAGATGGGCTGTGCCCCTGGCAAATGCGGGGGTGGTGGGAGTGTACCCTCATCCCTCACTTTGGGAACATCCTGACAGCTCTGGGATTAGGGACTCAGTTCTGAGGTTTTCCCACTGTTTCCACAATTTTCACTTTGGGAACGTCCTAAAAACTGTGGGATTAGGGACTCTGAGAAAGTGTTCCCTCATTTCTCGCTTTGGGAACACCCCAACAGCTCTGGGATGAGGTGCTCATCCAAGCTTTTCCCAATGTTCCCCCATTTCTAGCTTTGGGAACATCGTGACAGCTCTGGGATTAGGGACACTTCTGAATTTTTCCCACTGTTGCCACATTTTTCACTTTGGGAATGCCTGAGCAGCTGTGGGATTAGGGGCTCATCCAAGTTTTTCCCACTGTTCCCCCATTTCTCGCTTTGGGAACACCCCAAGGGCTGTGGGATTAGGGACCCAATTCTGAATTTTTCCCACTGTTCCCCCATTTCTCACTTTGGGATCACCCTCTCAGCTCTAGATTCAGGGATTCTAAGTTTTTTAATAATCTCCCCATTTCTTGCTCTGGGAACACCACGACATCTGAGAGATTAGGGACTTCTCAGAGTTTTTCCCATTGTTCCCCCATTTCTCGCTTTGGGAACATGCCAACAGCTCTGGGATGAGGTGCCCATCTGACCTTTTCCCACTGTTACCCCATTTCTTGCTTTGGGAACATCCTGACAGCTCTGGGATTAGGGACTCTGAGAAAGTGCTCCCCCATTTCTCACTTTGGGAACACACCAACAGCTCTGGGATTAGGGATTCTTCAGAGTTTTTCCCACTGTTCCCCCATTTCTCGCTTTGGGAACAACCTAACAGCTGCAAGGATTCTAAATTTTTGGATCATCCTCCCATTTCTTGCTTTGGGAACACCCCAGCAGCTGTGGGATGAGGTACTCAATTCTGAATTTTTCCCATTGTCCCCCCATTTCTCGCTTTGGGAACACCCCAAGAGCTGTGGGATTAGGTGCTCATCCAAGTTTTTCCCACTGTTCCCCCATTTCTCACTTTGGCAATACATCAACATCTGTGGGATTAGGGACTCAGAGAAAGTGTTCCTCCATTTCTCACTTTGGGAACACCTCAAGAGCTGTGGGATTAGGGACCCAAATCTGAATTTTTCCC
>JACBWW010000036.1:282890-343462 GCA_020086605.1 Lanius collurio | reverse complement strand
GTCCCCAGGTGGTGAGCAAGGACAAGAGGAATAGGCTGGAACCTTGGCAAGAAATGCCAGGGCAGTACTAAGAACAAAAATATGATTGCTTTCACTTGAGTGCATGCACACATAAAATTACATTCATTTGGAAGTTTTATCAGTCGTGCCCAGGCATTCAGTGCTATTACAGCACTATCTGGTTTGAAAAATATTTCTTTGACAAGCTGTGGTCCAAAAATTATTCCCTGCGTGAACTCATGGGCATTTTGGGGTTTGTTTTGTTGGCTCTATTCTGCTTCTGAGATCTTGTCTCTCAGAAAGGATTTTATCACTAAGCTTTAGCTGGCAAGGAACTGGTTCTTTATCATATCTGCTTTGGCACTTTGCATTTCAGAGCTGCACTTTGTTGCCTACTTAAAACCTCCCCCCAGACCCCCAATTTTAAAGGATACGTGGATGATAATCCATTTTGTCACCAAAAAAATTCACAAATTGAGTCCCATTGTAGAAATAACCAGCTGGAAGTGGATCCAAGTGGCGTTTCACCTGCAGAAGGAAAGGAATTAAATTAAACACCTGTAGGGACAGTCCTTACAAACTTAAATAGATAAAAGAAAATGGAAAGGCCATTACAGCAACCAAAGATATCCCATTTTACACCTCCTGATTTCCAGAGCAAACCTGGAGCTCTGAGATCAAATTTCTATCTCAAATCCCTCCTGGAAAGCTCCAGTTGTGCTCCAAGTACCTCCAAAGACAGTAAGTGCTGCAATAATTTAGTGCTCAGCACACTTGTTGTGGCAGGTGCTCTGTCATCCAGATGGATATTCAAGGGAAATCAGCCAAAAGAAGGAGTTTTAAGTTATTGCTTTTACTCACGTGAATGTTTTTTATTTCCTGAAGGGTTAACATTCCTCTGGTTTTCAGGGCTTTCCTCTGAGGTTTCTGTATGAAGAATGAGACTCCAGTTATGTGACTACAGAGTGACAATGTGGTACCATAGCTCAGTTAGTTAAAAAATAAATTCACATTAAAAAAAAAAAAAAAAAAACCCAAACCACCAAATAGAAACATGTATTTCAAAAATTAATTTCTAAAATTATTCTATTCTGTGAAGACACTCACAACTATGTTCTGAAAACAAAAGTAAAAATTCACTGATCTTACAGAAAACACTTAGAAATTAAAAATTCCGTAAGTATTTTAAACAAGACAATTTAAATACAGCTTTCCTGTAAGAAAGCTGGCACAGGAACAGAAAAACAACTTAGTTTTGAGTCTGAGAAATTCTTTAATGCCTTTCTTTCCTGCAGCATGTGGTAACTCTCAGAGCTATGTGAAACCCTCAATTAGCCAGGACTGTACAAAAAGTGTTTATAGTCTTGAATTGCTCAAAGAGGAAACACTTCACACTTGAGATAAGCATTTGAAGTTCCAAGTTTTCATAAAATTTAAGTAGTGTTCCACAGAGAGCTTTTTTACATGGAAAAGCATTTGTCTCCATATATTACCCCTGTTGTAAGTACAGAGCATGAGATAATCAGCACAGAAAATGGATTATTTCCCTAAATTAATACAGGGGAACAGGAGATGAGAATCTGAGCATCTCAGAAACCTCAGAAATCTTAGAACCTTAGCAACTGCTCCAACCACAGCCTGCAGGAGACACTTTTCCCTTCCTGCACAAATTTTTGGAGATACTGTGCAAATCCTAAACTATAAAGAAGTAACCTGGAGTATTTTCAACTAATAGATGGTCCAAAAAGTTCCACTGGCACAGGTTGGTCCAGAGAAGCTGTGGCAGCCCCTGGATCCCTGGAAGTGGCCAAAGCCAGGTTGGACAGGGCTTGGAGCAACCTGGGATAGTGGAAGGTGTCCCTGCCATGGCAGGGGGTGGGACTGGATGGGATTTAAGGTCCTTTCTAACCCAAACCATTCCAGGATTCTGTGGCTCTGTGATTCTGTCCATCAGCTGTGGCAGTCCCTGTGTGCAAACTGTGCCTTCTGAGCCTCCTACAACAGCCACATGCCCTGTTCCCTACTCCAGCTCCTACTGCATGGATACACCAGCCATGCAGATGTACACCTGAGTAATTAAGGATGACAAAATGAACAGGACTCTGCCCTCCATTTCAGTGGATTACTTCCAAGGAGGTTTAATTCAGTGAATCAAAACAGATTTTCAGCTTTGCCAGCATTCAGGTACTTCAAGAAGATTTATTTCATAGCACACTTCAGCCCTTGGCAATCACAGCTCAGCTAAATCATCCTGTGTTTATCCTGGACATAATCCATTTGCTCAAGCACTCAAGAGCAGATCAATCCATGAATAAACTGTAGCAAGCACTAAAACAATAGAGAGATTACAACACACATCTGTAAACTCTTGGTCCTCTTTCTGAAATAGTTTGCACCCTTGAATGTCAATACCTTGGTAGGAAGAAAAAAAAAGAGATAAAGAAACCCAAATGCTTCAGGGAGACACTCGGATTTTTTCTCTGGTTGTTAAGCACTGAACAAAAGGAAACCTGCCCACAAACCTGTTTTGCAGTTTCTCTGAGCCAGTCTTTGATATCCTCTTCCTTCAGGGAGCAGCCAATGAACACAAGGAAGTATTCCTGTTGACTGCTGCAGTCTCTGGGATCACTTCTGGAATCAGGAGGAGTTGGCCCCTCTGGAACAGGCACGAGGCTGAGGGAATTTGCTGATGTGTTGTGACAGACTTCAATGACTTTATCAGCATCTACCAAGGAGAAGACAGAAAGAAGGGCCTGACAATTGCTAATCTAATCTAACATCAACACTGGTGCAGACAGAATCCAGCACAGAAATACTCTGTTAAATACCCGTACATGCAGTGTGATCACAACACCTCAGGAGCAATTTGCCCTTACCTGAAAACTTCACTTTGCCCATGATGTGATAAATATTTCCAGAAAAAGGACTTGGCTTGAGCAATGACTTAATTGCTGTTTGAAACAGAAGACAAACAGATTATCTCAACTTATTTTTCTCCTCCTTGCTGCAGCTTCTGGTAAAACCTGTGCAACTGATCCACATCCCAGTGCTTCCAAGTGAAAAACTGCCATGTCCTTCTATCCCACTGTGTAACACTTCTTTATTTTCCCATTCTTTGCTCTGGGGTTTGGGAAATAACATGTGTTTGGCATAATAACTCCTACAGTGGGTGTGGAAAGGAAAATCCTCCTCTTTAACACTGCCTGGCTTAGGAAAAGAGGAGAGGCTTGATAATGTATCTACTCTAGAGCTGAGCCTGTTTTCTAGTAGCTACAAAGAATTATTTGGCATAAAAAGTGGAAGCTGATGGTCACTTATAAAACTGTATTTCAACACTATCAAATACAATTAAACATAAAATAAAAACCAAACATAGGAAGTTGTCTCAGTCCTAGAAACCAAAAATTCAATCAGATTTTCATCTGAACAAAAAGCATGGGACAATTCTCCAGAGCAGACACTAAGGAACAGAATTTACTGTACTTTTAGGAAGGAAAGCTGAGTTTTCAATTAAAAGTTCACTTCAGCATTGATTAAATAATTGCATTACGTCAGTGCCTTCCTTCCCCTCTATCCCTCAGCATCCCAAACTTGGATTTCAATCAAGTCAGGCAAAGTTCATTGGTACCTTTACACTTGGTGACGAATCGTGTTTTCTCCAGAGGGCGACTGAACCACACACAGATCTGAACCATGGGAGGGAACACAGGCCCAGCCCCGTATTTGCCCTCGTACCTGGAGACAAAAACACCTTCAGTGGACAGAAATCACAGAAGTTTGTGCTTCTCATCCAAGAATGAACATCTGTTCCTTCACCACAGCTGAGCCTTGCTCGTGAGATGGAAAATACTGAGCTTTCTTCTCCATGAAAATGTGCTACCAACCGCAGGAGGTTGGGCAAAGCACTCAGGATTCCTTTTCACAGAACCATGGGATGGTCTGGGTTCCAAGGGACCTTGAAGATCATCCAGTGCCACCCCCCTGCCATGGCAGGGACACCTCCCACTATCCCAGGGTGCTCCAAGCCCCATCCAACCTGGCCTTGGACACTTCCAGGGATCCAAGGGCTGCCACAGCTTCTCTGGGCACCCTGTGCCAGGACCCCACCACCCTCACACAGAATTTTCCCTAAAATCCAATCTAAATCTCTCTTCTTACAGCTTCAAACCCTTCTCCCTTGTCCTGTCACCATGTACCCATGTAAAAACTCACTCTACTCCTTTTTTATGAGCCCTCTTAGGTACTGGAAGGCTGCAACAAGATCTCCCTGGGTGCTTTTGATGCTCTTCCTGCTGCTTTTTTTCTTCCACACTACCCAGATACAATTCTTGCACACTATCATCAAATAAATGAACAGCTCTCGAAAAGTTGGAAATATTTTCTTTTCCTGCTCTGGCTCTTTGGCTCCATGCAATCCACAAGCAGTTCTGACATCCCAAGCCTTGTGCTGGTTTCCTCCAGCAGCTTTACTTGGCTACTTGCATCCAATTTAGAACCAGATTTATGAATAAAGAGATATATACCCATGGAGGACTGCAAGGTATGATAATTAAATGATGATTCCAGCACAGAAACCAGTCAGCCAGAAGTTATGATGGCTGAGAACTTCAGCTTTCTGCCAAAAAGGTGCAGCAAAGATAACTGCAACAAGATGTGAGAAGAGCCCTGAGCCAGGAGAAATCTCCCTTGGTGTATAGTGGAAAGTTTGGTGCCACGTGGGTTTGTGCCTCAGCCTGTGCCAAGGCTGTCAGTGAGGTTCCTGGGTTTTATGAATAATTGTTCTGCTAATGGCCAGACTGACAGAGCAAGTTCATTCCAGTAATGCTGAATAGCTGTCAGGATGAAATTACTCCAGTCATTATTGACCTCACCCATCCCAATCCTTCCCAGTTTATTCCCACAGGGTTTTTGCCTATTCTTCTGGAAAGCAACAGTAATCTTGCCATTGATTTAAGTGGTGGCCAGAAAGGAGCCTTTTCCCCTATAAAAGGGCAGTAATCGTGTATCCACTAAGAATAATCATCAGCTCTCTTAAAAATGATTTACAAAGCTGCTGCCTGTTCCAAATGAGTAGTCTTGGAAAAAAAAATATAAATGAAGTTAGTGAAACATTTTAATCTTCAAGTTAATTAGAAAAATAGTTTTAATACTTCTCAGTCTAGATACTTGCCAGCCAGGGTACATTAAATATCGAGCTCTCATCATCTGAGGATTTGAAAAACTGCTTTCTGAGAGAATCAATTCAATATCCTCGTTCCTGTAAAGAGATAAAAAGAAAGATTTTTAATTTTCTAAGTTAAATAAAATGGCCACTATCTACTGACATAAAACATAATGTGCTCGTGACAGTAAAATTAAGAGCACTTTTCCTTTAGTATGGCAGTAACAGTAACATAAATCACACTGCAAACAAAACACATTTCCTAATCCCTACATTTATATGCCCATAAATGTAAAGGGAAAATCCCTTTTGCACAAGAAGCAATTAAGAAAAATCTGCATTTCCTTCCTATAAATCACCAGAGTGAAAACAAGAGAACAGAAGTTTCTGAGTGCTCGTGGCCCACGTGCCAGAAGTGATAAATCCTCATTAACGTTACCTCGTTACAATTCCATTTTCTGCCAGGATGAAGGAAACTCCAGGATTTGCTGCTCGGATCAGGTCCTGCAGCTGCACGAGGAGGGGGTGCCTCTGCTCTGTGGCATGACTTGTGAAAACCACGTTACTCACCAGTCCTGCAGAAGGAAATCAGGGGATAAATAACACAGCTCAGGCATGTAAACAGTGACTAATAAACCATTCAGTGATATTCCAACCATTCTTCTTGTATTTTCCTTCCCTCTCGTTACATTCTTTCATTAAAGACAAAAAAAAAAAAAAAAAAAAAAAATCCACTGCAACTAAAAAAAAACAAAAGGGAATCTTTCATCTAACAGAAGCCATTTAGACCCAATTGAAAGAATTAATTAATTAAAATAAAAAATGCATATGAGAATTAATCTGAGCAGGACTAGCTTCAAAAAAAGAACACTAAAGTGTAAAGTCTCTTGGTGAATTCAACGTGCAGTAAGAGACTAAACAGCTAAAAGTCAGTATTTTGGACACTCAGTTGCCACTTCCAAAAACAGGAGAAGGGTTTAGGGTTACTTTTTGTCTTTAAAAGACTCCAAAAGGGTATTCAGACAGCAAGACTGAACCCATGAGGCATCAAAAAGATAACCAAAAAATCATCCA
The DNA here is from genome assembly GCA_020086605.1 of Lanius collurio. NCBI lineage: Eukaryota > Metazoa > Chordata > Aves > Passeriformes > Laniidae > Lanius > Lanius collurio. The sequence continues at coordinate 337,227 of JACBWW010000036.1, read as the reverse complement.
ATTAATTTCAGTTATAGGATCCCTGCTTTCCAATTATATATTATTTGAGTTTCAGCCCAGTTCCTCAAAGAAATTACAGTGCCAGCACTGACTGCCTAGGATGGCTGTATTGTCCTGAATGTGTGAGGGATGGAGAAGAAATGGAAAGGAAAAGGCCTCAAGTTGTGCCAAGGAAGGTTTAGATACAATATTAAGAAATATTTCTTCATGGAAAGGGTTGTAAAATCCTGGCACAGCCACCCAGGGCAGTGGTGGAGCCCTCATCCCTGGAAGTATTCAAAAAAACACATGGCTGTGGCTCTTGACATGGTGTCATGGGCAACTGGGCAGTGGTGCTGGGTTCATGATTGGACCTGATGATCTTAGAGGTCTTTTCCAACCTAAGCAATTCTGTAATTTTACAATAAATGTTACTTCTTTGCTCAAGGTGTGCAGCCCTGCTCTGACACTCCCCTGTGACTATAAACAGAGTGGAAGGAAGAACAGAAAATCTCCAATATCCATGAACAACTGAGCCAGGATGCATTTCCTCTGCCTCCAACTATTTAAAGCAAAGATGTAACAACTGATCACACCTGATCTGCTGCCTGAAGGAATTCCTGCTCTTCACACAAGTCTTAAATCACATTAACCCATGCAGAGGCTGCTTTACACACAAATTCCTGCACCAAATATTTCTGGGGCACTTCCACTATACCACACACTCCCAGTCACTGCTCTTTGCATCACTGACCCTTCCAAGCCAGAATTTTATTAACAGCACAAATCTCCATCACTGTATTTCTCTCCTTTTTTAAACTTGCACAGAAGTTTCCACTCCAATTTCAGGAACATCCATGTCTTCTCCAATACACAGCTACCCTTGGAGAAGAGGGAAAAGGGAAGGAGAACACCAAGCATCCTTTAAAATTTAAGCCACGTGCAGGCTTGAAATTATATCAGGTTTGGGGATATTAATCATGAAAATAAGATTAAAAGTATGAATAAGATAATCATGCCATGAATAAGCTAGTAATTCTGTCCCTGGAAATGTTCCAGGCCAGGCTGGATGGGGCTTTGAGCAGCCTGGGATAGTGGAAGGTATCTCTGCCCATGGCAGGAGGGTGGAGTGAGACAAGCTTTGAGGTCCTTTCCAACCCAAACCATTGTGGGATTCCTGAATCCCCCACCACCCCCCTGTGGTTGTGCTACAGAGATGCCACCACGTCCATGTGACAATTGCCAACATCGTGCCTGCAAAAGAATCCATAATTGTCAAAGATTAGGCTGGAAAAGCTTAAGTTAAAAAAAGATTCAGGAAAAAGACGTCGCTATCAAGTCCCACACCTCTGCACCTCTCTCCTCCCCACCCCTGCTCCTTCTCCTCCGTTTGTGCCTGGCCCAGGGCACTACCTGTAATTCCTGGCTGGAAACCCCCACACAACCTTGGCAGCAGGAGAAGCCTGCTCAGAGCCAGGAACCTGCGAGCTCTGGCTCTGCTCACAGCCAGGTGTAAATCCTGGAGGTGCTGAGAGCACACAAACAAGCACCAGTTCATGACCTTGAACTGAGGGACAGGGAGTGCAATCCAACAGAAAAGGAACTTCCTGAGAACTGGAAGGTGCCTACACAGCTTTAGGAATGAAAAATCTGACCTTTTCCATTTAAACTGTCACTGCCATGTCTGTTTCTAAGAGATGCATTTTGAAGACCACCCAGTTTTGTTCAATTCTTTATTTATACACTCCTCTAAAGAAAAGAACCCTTGCAGCCTGGGGAATAGTGTGTTCAATGGGAGCAGGAAAGGAACAGGAGGGATGGATTAAAAATACATATGCTTGATGAAAATAATGGCTCCTCTTTGCTCCCAAACTTACAATGGGAATATTTAACAATGGTGATGTCCTAATTTGCATTCTATATGAAATTGTTTCACAAGGGATGCCAGGGTGCCCCTAGACTAGGAAGGTATCATCTTACAGCTTCTGTGCAAGAAAGAAAGAAAGGAAAAAGAGACCAAAAAGAAAAGAGAGACAAAAGGAAATTACAGCACACAGATGGTGGCAGGATTTTTTGGAGAAGTTTAAGCAAGTATGCGTGTAACACTCGTGTTGGTCACTCTGCTCAAGGCTTTGTCAGTTCTCCCCAGTCCCTGTGAATCTCACAGCTGTCTCTGTGAGTCTTGGGGCTCCCTGAACAGAAATGCTGGAAAATGTCATGTCGATAACGTGCCTGGGGACCCCTTTGTTACAGAGAAAGGCAGCGATAGAAGAGCCCTGGAAAGCAGCAGCAAAAGGCAAACCCAACTCACTGCCCAAATCTGGAAGACAGTTGTGAGGAGAAGGTCCAGATCCAAAGTCTAATTAATTCCTACTTGCCTATGGCTGCACTTGGATTTTTTTACAGCCACAAGGTTCTGTTTTCAGATCTATACAATGCCCAGTACAACACAGTCTTGGCCCACTGGTGACACAGCAACACAAACAACAATATTGGGGTGCACAGCGTTCCAAAAATGTGAACCAGCATCTCTTAAAGTGAATGTCTCCTTAAATCTTGCTGTTGTTGCAGCAAAAATGAATTCTCAGGTGTGTGAAACCATAATGAATTTCCTCTCAATTGTCCAGAGAATCTGTAGCTGTCCCATCCCTGGAAGCATCCCAAGCCAGGTGGGACAGAGCTTGAAGCACCCTGGGACAGTGGAAGGTGCCCCTGCCCATGGAGAGGGTGGCACTGAAAGGTCTTTAAGGTCCCTTCCAACCCAAACCAGTCTGTGATTCTACAAAGTAGGCAGATGTGAATTTTCCATTACACACATGACACAATTCTGCATTTGTCTGGAAAGTTTAAGTGTGCCACATGTCACTTCAAAGCAGACTTCTCCTCCTGAACCTTTGAAACAAAAATTGCTCCTATTTATGTGAAACAATTTCTTTACACGAAGGGACCTCTCGGCCATCTGATGTCACATTCTGTACCAGAAAACTGGATGACAACACTTTGCAATGTGCAGAAAGGATTCCCTGCCAGAAGAACATTCCTCTAACCTCCAGTATTTGTAATTCTTGCAGTATTTTGACTGTAAGAAAATTAGCTACTCTTATCCTGGGCATTTTGCAGTTTCTCCTTCAACAATGACCAATTCTCACCCGATAAGGTCTGTAAAAATTCACTTTAAAAAAACCAAAGCTTTGAGTATTTATTTTATTTATTCTTTCATAAAATAAAGAGGCATTTTTGCATTTCTAACTTTTCTGTAGTTATTGCTAATTCTTTATATTCTAAACATTCTCTTGCTCTCTTCAAATTAATCTGTGGCTGCACACATGATAATTTCCCAATCTGGAGCAGCAACATTTTCCTCCAGATAAAATACTGATCTATGTAACAGCACCTACTTTCTGTCCAGCTTGTTCACAACTTCATTCTTTTGGGTTCCCTTCACACATGAAAAAGAGGTGGCACAACTGTGGCAGCCAAGCAGAACACTCAGAGTTTAAGCAGCCACAAGGAGAACACAACATCCTACTCTGATTTTCCTCCGAAAATACAAAATACATCCAACCTGGCCTTGAACACTTCCAAGGATGGGGCAGGGATTTGAGGGCAGGTGAGGAAGGATCATATCCCACTTATGCCAACACCTGCTCTAATTTCCAAGCCTGACAAGGAGGACAATGCAACCAATGATTCATTTCAGGGTGTAACACTGAACACACAGATAAGGAGCAGCCCTGCAGCTGAGCTGCTTTGTGTGCTGCAATGGCAGATGAACCTTGTGAGGACCCTCCAAGCCACACTATGAGGAGGATTTGGGGAACAAGGTGACCCCCTCATTTTTCCCTTTCTAATACACCAGAAATGAAAGGAATTTCATTTCCTCACACCTCACCAAAGGAGGGTGGAACTCAAATCCAATGCCCTTCACTCAGTTACAACAGTTCAAGGTGAGCAGTTGAACTCAAGGTTTTAGGAAACCCATCCTGCAGACTTCCCCCATCCTGAGGACTTCAAAATGGATCATGCTCCAGAATTTTCCATCCTCTGCCTGTGATGTTTGAGAGTGTAGGCAGAGATTGTTCTTACCTCCAAGAGTTTCTCATGACCTTTTGGCTACATGTATTAATAGCACAAAATAATAAACACAGGTATTTCTTTGGCTCAGTTATTGTTCTGCAGAGCTCAGAGTCAAAAAAAGTGACACATACCTTGTGAACATTGGTCCAAGAACTTGGGAAAAAGAAGCCTAAAAAACCAAAAAGTTCACATATCAAGAATGGATATTATTATTTAAGTAAAACATTTACTTTCACTTGGATGCTGATGGAGTCTTATGAACCAAACCATTTTCATGCTTCTTTTCCTCAATCCACATAACTGCAACGTCCTCACAGGTTATGTCTTTCAGGACTTTTCCCCCAAAAATCAGTTTTGTAGATGGTTTTAATTCTCCAACAGACTTAAGAGCTAATTCCCACCACACAATTTATTCTGTATTCTAAGGAGTCAGAAATGCTTCAATGTCATTTTAATTCTTATTTAAACAATAGGAATTTAAAGTTTGCCTTAAAGAATTGTGCCTTCCAAAGAGTGGGAACTTTCTATGGAAAGATTGGATGTAGAGAATGCCAATTTCTGCTGCTGTGTCAGACAAGTGACAATTCTTCCATGAGCTTTACCATGGACACAAAAACTCTAGAGAATATTTCACCTGCTCCCTTCAACTCCCTCTGCCCTGCCCTAACTCAGAATGGGGAAAAGCCTCATCCCATGCTCATGGAAGAGCTGGATCTCTACAGTGATGAACTCTGAGGCAGGAAAGGGGTTTGATTTTCTTGAGTGCAAGTTTCAAGCCAGATATTAAATCCACTCTTCTCCATTCTCACAGTGAAATCACCAAAGCTTCCCAACTGCAAGGTTTGCCACTGGCACTATGTGGCTACTTGGTAAATTCTCATCAAAACAAACTCCAAAGCAAAACATAAATAATCTACAGCACAGGCTGAGCTTCTTCCTTCAGTTGCTTCTGCATTTCAGGAGACAAACAGTGTTAAAGGACTGCAGGCTGCTGCTGCTGCTAGAAACACTACTCAGTACCATGACTAGTAACACGTTAGTAAGTTAAAAATAAAACAGAAATGGAACTTGTCTTTCCTATAATTATGGAAAGAACAAGTTTGACCAGCACTCCAGCACCAATTTGCCAATATTTTATGTCGTTTTTATTATTTATTTGGAATCTTTGTCACGGAGACAAGAAGAAGCAGCAAGGTAAGGTCTATTTATTGACTACTGCAAAGCACAAGCAGCACGTTGGTTAGTGTTTAAGAACAGCCAGGAAATTTCAGGAATGCACTTTTAGAAACTGCTTGGGCAGTTCACCTCTAAGCTGTGATGCACAGTTTGATCACAAACAGAAGCAGTGCTACCAACTCCGAAAACTCTAACTGCTGGAACTTACTTTTATCAAATCAGCTGCAAGGCATAATTAAAAAATTGGAGTGTTACAATTTTACAGATAGGTCTAAGAAATTATTTCCATGTTTGTTGAAGTCTGGAGCACACACATTTACTATGAAACAGCAACCAAACCAGACTATTTCAAAAGGTCAGTGATTTGGCTCTGCGACCATTTCCTCCCCACCCTGGCTCTGCAGTAACCCAGGATATCAGATTTTAACACTTGCAATGCTTTGGCTTCCGTTCTTTGTCATTCTCTTCCCCACTTAAGGGATTGTTTCCCTTAAATTCCATATTTTAAACCTGTAAAGTCTTTTTTAACATCCAAAATTAGTGGCAAAATCAATAACCCAAAGGGAGATGCACGTCTCAATTTTTAGTCTGACTTATAAAAAGATGGTAAGAAAGAGAATTATTCAGAGGACAACTGACTGTCCAATTGTTACAAACTCCTTAGCCAGAGGATTTATATTTAAGCAATCTTTGTTTGTTCTTCTAGGAGCTGAACTTTAATTGATATTCTATACAATTATTTATCCAGTGGAAACCAAGTGCCACGCTGATAAACCAAACAGCACTTCCAAGCTCCTCCAAGATGGATTATTGAGAAGTTTTATGGGATTTAAGTCAGTTCAGCAGCCTTTCACCATTATATATCACTAATTATTATAAAAGTGAATAAAAAATATGTAATTTCAAACTTGAAGAAATATTCCAAAGCACACCTGTGTTCCATGTAGCAGCTCAGAGGCTCCACACAGGTGTTGACTGCTCCAATGATGAAAGAAGACTTCACATCTGGGTCAGGGTGAGTCTGCAGAGCTTGCACAACATCAATGACATCAGTGTATCTGCAAGAAACCGAAATGAAAAATGGGCTCAGAGCACCAGGAGGACACAGTTCCCCATCCAGGAAGAAATCAATTGCTTGGAGGAAGGTTGGATTTCTAAAGGAGCTACCAAAATAGATGGAGAGCAGCTCAGAACCTGGCAAATCCAGACAAATTAAGTAAATCCAGACAAATCAAGTTGATTGGAAGCTGAATTAAAAATAAATTATTAACAACTCAGAGAAAAACCGTGCAAACTTTGCAGTGAACAACTGACAAGTCCTGCTTGCAGGAAGCACAAAAAGTACAATATAACAAAAACATTTTTTGTCTAATGCCAAGCATATTAAGCACAATTTGAGTTAAGAAAAAAGGAATAAAATAACAACATCTCTCACTTCTCAGCATGCCAATTTAATCGTGTTTCTATCACTAATGTACCCATTTTTTATCAGGACCTCTACCACTGTTGTATTTTATCTCTGTACGACATCAGGACTTAGGTGAACCTGAGTTTTCATTTCAAGTGTTTAGTTCTCAGCCAGTTACAAACTTTCCTCTACTGCCAGTTATCAGCTGGATAGGATATTTTGAGAACTCCAGCTACTCTAAAGCTATACCAACATCCAGCTATCCAGAAAGAATGGAAAACCTCCAATTATCTGTTCCTGAACCCAGTGCTGCTAGCAGAGAATCAGTTATTTTGCCCATCGTTGGACTTTACACCATTCATACTAATTTCCCAGAAAATAAATCAATCTGGCTCTAACATAGAAAAAAGGAGGGGGTTTAGCACTATTAGAATGGACCATAATGAGGAAAATGCTGAGCTCCATGTGTATGTCCTCAGTGAAAAGGATGAACTGGAAATCATTGCAGCCAGGTCAGGGTGGTGCCTCCCTCACACTTTGTGTCACCTTCTAATGACTCAGAACCAGATGGAGGAAACATCCTGCAGATGATCCTGGTTCTCAGCTGCTACACTGGAGATGGAAATGTCAAATGGAGGTGGCTCAGAGCCTTCACCTTTATTCCACAAGGAAACTGGCATTTATCTGAAAGATGTTACTAAGTCTTGCTCTGGTACCACCTGCTCTATCCGGCAATAGGAGATCTTTGACAGTCTGATTTCTGCTGGCAGTTCTGGAGTCAGATTCACAGAATAGTTTGGGTTAGAAGGGACCTTTAAAGGTCATCTTAGTCCCTTGCAATGAGCAGGGACACCTTCCACTAGCCCAGGTGGATCCAAGCCCCACCCTGGCCTTGGACACTTCCAGGGATCCAGGGGCAGCCACAGCTTCTCTGGGCACCCTGTGTCAGGGCCTGCCCACCCTCATAGGTAAAAAACTTCTCCCTTGTATCTAGTCTAAATCAAGCTTCTTGCAGTTAAAAACCATCATGCCCAGTCCTGTCCCTCCAGCCCTTGTCCCCAGTCCCCCTGCAGCTCTCCTGGAGCTCCTTCAGGCCCTGCAAGGGGCTCTGAGCTCTCCCTGGATCCTTCCCTTCTCCAGGTGAACATTCCCAGCTCTCCCAGCCTTGCTCCAGAGCAGAGAGGCTCCAGCCCTCAGAGCATCTCCGTAGCCTCCTCTGGATTTGCTCCAGCAGCTCCACATCCTCCTGATGTTGGGACCCAAGAGCTGGAGGCAGCTCTGCAGGTGGGGTCTCACCAGAATCAGAGTCCTCCCTCCCCTGCTGCCCACGCTGGGGGATCAGCCCAGCACAGGAGGGCTCTGGGCTGAGGGTGCACACTGCTTCCACAACATGGAAGGAAGGCCACAGACACCTTTTCCAAAGGAACAACAAAATCAACAGGTACAGAAAAGCTGAGTTTGATCCACATGTAAACCAGAACTCCCTTATTCTACACAACAGTTCCAAGAGTTTCAAGCCTTTACCCTTGCAGGACCACCAGGAGCCTCTTGCTCTTCCCAGCACACGCAGCCTGACGGACCCCAAGGTTCTGCTGGGCCTCCAGGAGCCCGGCCAGGTAACGCTGGAAGTGGGAGGCACTGAAACACTCCGGGCTGTCCATGGTCTGCCGATAAACAATCCACCTAAAGCACAGACAGCGAGGAAAGGAGTTCATGGGCTGTGACAGAACACTTCTGTTTTCTTCCTCTTTTGAACCAACAGACCAAAATGAAGTTTGACAGCCCAAAGATTTCACATCTCTCATCATGAGCTCGTTCCACTTGATCACGTGGGAAAGGGGAATTTACTTTCTATCATTTCCAGCATAAGTACATTCTTTACATGACTGCCAAAGGGGTTTGTGAGTGGTTTTTTGTTGTTCTTCAATAAAACAATGTCCAGCAGCTTTTTCAAAGCTGTACATCATATGAGTAATTCTGATCACTGGCAGGGATGCAGTAAACAGAAATTAGACAAATCCAATTCAAGACTCTGGGCATGAAAATATTTCACTGCGAAAATGGAAAGTAACAATGACATTTGCAGGAAAACAAGAGGAGATGTGTTATTACACAACCTTCAAAAGTCACCTTACGTGTTTGCCCTATAACAGAACCACAAAACTGTTCTGAATCAACTCGATAAAATCAAGACATTGAGTTAAAAGTGAAAAAAAAAACAGTGCAGAACATGGCAAAGATTGAATGCTAAGGTGTTTGGCTTTAAGAATTCAAAGGACAAGTTTTATTTTTTATTATTTTCCAGAAGCTCTATCAACATACAGAGTGGCAAATTCCTCCAACAGATCTATCTTTTTGCCATACAATAGATGTCCTGAATGTACCTCCTGCTCCTGCTGAATAGAAATTGGGCTAAATTAAAAACAATGCTGTGGCAAGGACTGTTAGTACAGTCTTTTCTCAAAAAAAAAATGCATTTTAGAATCACTACAAGTCAATAAATGGAAGCTCTTCACCAGATAGAATGACAACAAAGAAATCTCCTGGTGCTTTTTTTTCCTGTCTAAACGTATACATTTAAGGGCAAATCTACCTGGCAGTCTGAAATTAGGTTTAAAAAAACCACCAAATGAAACAGTGATGATATTTTTTTCCTTCACACCAAGCTGCTTTTTTGGTGATCAGTGTAAGCAGAGCTGCACCAACCTCCCGTGCTCCTTGGTGAATGTGACAAGGAAAGCACACAGGTCACTGGAACGGCACCCTGGAAGCCCAGTGATGATGGTGATGATCACCTGCAACACAGGCAACAGGGGAAAAGGGAAGTCTAAACACAAAACAACCACAGAAACACTGGTGCAGACACCAAAAAGGCTGTTTTCTATGATTCATATAGATTTTCCTTTCTTTTTTAATCATACACAGTTAAACCAACCTTAAAATCAGATTTAAAAATGTTCATAAGAGTTTATTAATTGTCAGTATGGTCTCTGAACCAGACCCCAGCAATATTCCAAGAGAAAGATTATATTCCTGCTGCTTTGGCTTTGTTTTTAGCAGATTTCAAATGCTGGGAAGCTCCAAGGAAATATTTTCTCTGAAAATGCTATTTAAAGCATGTCTGAAGTTGGACAATTGCTATTGCCCCTATAGAGAACAGAGTGTTGTGCAGATAATATCAGCAAATGTTAAATATCATGTGCTACCTCTATGCTATTTAAAGGACTTTTATGTTCCAGAGAACAATTCAGTTAAATTATTCAGCAATTCAGAAAAACAAGCTGCTGCTTTAGAGCTAAGTCTCCCTGGACATTAGAGAAAACAGTTCACTTAAAGATCTACACCTCATTTTCTGCCTCTATTCCACCAGGCTGAAAAGGCATTTGCACTTCCAAAATATTGCTTAAATGGAAAATAATTGAGTATAAAACAAGGAAAACAAGGCAAAAGACTGGTGGTAGTGGAGGAGGAGACAGAGCATGGCTGAACATGATCAGTTTTATTCAGTGTAATTTTATTACACTACAACAGAACTACTGAGAGAATATTCTAAATGTTATATATGAGGGCTAGGAATTATTGTGGAGTTGTTTCCTTACCTTATCACCTTCTGCTTTGCTATCAGGAATGGTTTCTGACTGTTGTAGAAGGACAGGAAGATGTGCTCTCATCACTGGCTTGGTACTGACACTGCTGACTGTGAAGTGCTGCAGAAACCTTCCAAAAATAAAAGGTTTATTTCCTTACAATTGACAGCAAAAGATATAAATTATATCAACAGCTGGGAAATTACCAAAACAAGAGTATTAAAAGGTCAAAAAGCAAGAGAGGAAATAATTCATCTCAGAATAAAAACATCCTAGTGTAAAGGCAGAACAATTTAATAAACAATTTTTTGATGGGTATCGCATCTACCAAAATATTTTTGTAGCATTTCTGACAGAATGGATCCCATGAACACAGAAGTAATTTCTCACCTCTCCAATTCTGGAATGGCAGCAGACAGTTTCAGCTCCCTGCATCTTTCCCCAGAAGAAAAAGACAAAGCATTGAAGAGCTTCTGAACACTGGAATGCCTAAAAGAAGGAAAAGAATTAATTAGTTAAAGGAGATTTATCTTCTTTAAACCACATGGCTACATAACAAATGATACCAAAAAAAATAAAAAATTAAGTGCTGCACTAAGAATGCAACAATTCCTTATTAATTATTACCAAAAACAATAAATAACAGCATTTTTCTGATTGCAGCTTCTGTGCAATTGCACTGCACTGGCAGGAACTTACAGCCTCTTCTGTTCCTCAGACAGGAATTCCTCCTGGACAACCCTTAAAGATAATCCTGAGTTTGTCTGGTTTTGCCATGAAGAGAAAACCTGGAATAAACCAGATCTGTGCATGAGTGTCATTTTTTTCCCAAATTTCCTTCCAATTTGTTTAGGAATTGGTTTTGCTCACCTTAAAAAACAGACACATTTTCACAAGCCAATAAATATTGCACAATGTGGGGTTTGCTGCAAGAGAAGCTGGGGCTGCCCCATCCCTGGAAGTGTCCAGCTGCTGGATGGGGCTTGGAGCAACAGGGAATAGTGGAAGGTTCCCTGCCCACGGCAGGGGGGTGCCATGAGAGGTGCCTTTAGGTCTCTTGCAACTCAAACTATTTAAGAATCCCAATCCACAGATCAGATTTTGTAACCTTTTCTTTGGCTAGACTGGAACTGGTTTAGGAATTTACTGAAATGGCCTCGTTTTCCCTGATAAAAATGTAGGTGTTTATAGCCCAAGTGCCCTACAGCAGGAACTGAATTAACACAAGTCTCTTTGAAGCACTACTGTAATTTTCATGAGGTGAGATTGCAGCAATTATTACTCGAAATTTAAGAAAAACTCCGTTCCTTCCCAAAAGAAAAGGAAACCCTTCATATCTCTAGGGAATGTTTTGGCTCACATCCTATTGCTCCAGCCAAGACACATGAATCTGAATGGCACTGTGAACCTAGAAATCAGATTCAGATGAATCACAAAGTCCTGTCAGTGTTTGGTATTTCCCTTCTTTGCAGAAGTAAAGGCAACAGCCATTGTCATTTTTCACAATAACTGTCTGCAAGACAAAACAACTGGGGGGGACACGACTGCTTTCCATTAAAAACTCAGCATCCAAAACACAAGGGTAGGAGATAAAAACCATCAAAATAAAATCTACTTTTGATATTCACAAAGGCAATATTGCTCATACAGAAGGATCTGCACAACTGAAGAAATAACCACTTCAAAACACACAGAAAGGACTCAAAGAAATGCCTGGAAGGGATGGAAAAAAGGAATGGTCAAGGGGAAATTGTGTTCTGTAGGAGTCAAAGGGTTGGGAATAAAGTGAAAACATAGGTCAGGCTAAGAAGTAGAAATATACCCTTTTTGTATAACTTAATGAAAGTTTAAAAAAGAGCTGCTATGGCATTGAAGAAAAAAAAATGACAGAAATCAACACATCCTAAAGCCTAAACAAATCCTCCTCCTGTACCCATTCGAGTGAGGATGTGGAAGGCATCACCCCATCCTCACAGGGTCTGCACACCAGATTTCAGCTCTGTGGGATGAACATCTCAGTTTGTACTAAACCCAGACCTGGGTAACGGGGCAGCAGCCATTCCCTATTTCCAGGAGGCTTGGAATAATCAAAGCATAGGTGCAGTGAGCAAGGTGTCAGGTCAGGTAATTCAGAAGAATCGAAGTGGCACCTAAATTTTAGTGAATCTTTATAACCTGTGAGGCACACAGACTTGTAGAAAGAATTCTGGAGGGAAACAATAAACACCTGAAGGTAAGCACTGACAAAACACAGTAATTTATTGCCATGGCTTACACAATCACATACACTCAATCTGCTGAAGAGTTCTGTTCATGAGAGAACATCCTGAAGACAAAAGATTTGTTTTATCTAATTGAGCAAAGCAACTGGTGTGGTGCCAGATGAGAAACTGAAACTGCCCTAACTGAACCTCAATGTGGAACTGTTCAGCAAAAAAAAAAAATTAAATCAAAGGAGGACAGGAATAAATAGCCCTGAGAAACAGCAGCAGAGGAAACAAATACCCTCATCTCAGATACTACAGTTTGGATTATCTACAGCCAAAAACTAGATCAAAAGAAAAGCATTACAACTATCAGATGAAAAAAAGAACTTTTTATAGGCATAGATAAAAAAGGATCTGGTTTTGTTTTATTAGGCCAAATAAAGCAGAAAGAAAAGGTCTGAAATTTGTGAGTATCTCAAGGATGTGTTCTGGTAGAGAAAAGAAAAATAAAACCGATATAAAAGTAGAATTAATAAAATAGGCTGAAAATTCAAATACAAACAAACAACAGATTCCCAGCCATTCACAGAGTGGAACAGTGGGAGGAATTTAAACACTTAAGATAAAAGGAGGAGGCATTTTATGGTACCATTAATACAACCAGTGGGGACTACTCACTGAGCTAGGTGGTCTTTTCCAACCCAGTGTGATGAGCACATCCTAAAACCCTTGTGAAGTCCTAAAATCTCCAGGCTCACTTCCTCAAAAGCACTATTGTTATAAAGTTTGCTTTATTAAAAGCCTCTGGAGCACAATGCACAAAGCCAATCTACTTAGGGAATAATACAATGCCATATGGGATACTTAAAAACTTTAACTCCACTTCCCTAAGGATCACAATCCAAATGTGTCTGACCACAAAAACACACAATGGAACCTCTGCCACTCCATACAATCCCTGTAGCCAATTACACACCAGGGCTACATTGAAATGCAGCTCAGAAAAGGAGCTTTTAGAGCCCTCGCTGCCTTCACAAGGCAAAGTGAAAGCACATGGGGAGCATTAAACTCAACAAGCACCACCATCACTGGGAATTCAGACAGAAATTCAAGTTTCTCACACATCTTCAAGACACAAAGCAATTATGTGGTTTCTCCCTTACCCCAACCAAATTTTTATTTTTTTTAACTTTACCTGTGAATAAAAAGCTTTATAAATCTTTCTTTTGGGGAGAAGTCCAAACATCAGGAAGTTATTCTGGGTATGGAATTCAACAGGTAGATGAGGAAGCAGGGAACTTTTGAAGTCTATGAAGAGTGCAGCAACAACACTGTTGGAATCCTGGAAAAGGAAGAAACAGGACAAGTTGTGATTAACATTTTCTACTTTGCATAGCAGGAGGGGTGGAGCACCCCTCAGTTTCTACTCTGCAGCTACTGGAGATACCACAAGCTTAAAATAAAGAATCTGAGATTGATCTAAGCACCTAAGTTTTGTCCTGAAAACTAAAGCTTGCATTTTAATATCTTCCCTTGCTCCTACCAAAATCTAGACCCTTCCTCTGCTACTGCTGCAAACAACAAACTCTTCATCTACACCCACATCTCCAACACAGACACCACATGAAAAATGAATCAAATGCCAGCCAAAAAGGTGACAAGGATGGCAAGGTGCTCCTGCAGAACTCTTTCTACCATGCTCTTGAGTTTCTGACCTGCAAGGAACTGTTCTGCAACAAGACACAAGTCTGAAGTCTGTAATTTAAAGTGCAGGTCACCTGCATGTTGGAAGGGTCCTGTTTCTCTCAGATTCTTTCATGAGCACAAATTCTAACAAATCTTTTTCTTTTTCACTTGAATTATCCTTACCAACAGGAAGCTGAAGCCCTCAGGTTGTGTTTCCCTCAGAAGCACTGAACTCAGGTTGTCCAATTTTTGTTCTAAGGAAACACAGATTGGTTTTTCTTGGGTTGTTTTTTTTAGTTTGTTTGGGGTTTTTTTTCCCAGAATGGTGAGAAATGTCCTTGGATCCCTGGAAGTGTCCAGGGCCAGGCTGGATGGGGCTCGGTGCAAACTGGCAGAGTAGAAGTTGCCCCTGCACATGGCTGGGGGTGGAACAAGATGAGCTTTAAGGTCCTTTCAAACCCAAACCATTCCATGATTCTGGATTTTGAGGCGTTTATGTGCAACTCTGCAGGATGCTGAAGAGTTTTATGTTCCAGCTTTGACTTGTAACTATCTTCACATCGAAGTTTTACAAAATCAGAACAATTCAGAAGCATGAAACATTTCTGGGAAATAGGAATTCAATTATTTAGGGTTCAAATCAGAATTTTAATGGCATCCACTTCACTTTCAATAGAAATGGGCAAAGAACTCACTGTACTCATCATTCTTGAGAAGAAAAAGCCCAAGTTGAGGAACTGTTACATAAGAATTGGGATCAACTCTGAGACATTTGCAAACAGAATCTCTCTGCTTTGCTGACTGAGGGATTAATTGTAAAAATAATCCTCTCAAAGTCACTGAGGTTACTGAAGAACATAAAAAAATATTCTCCTAACAGAGAACAATTTCTTTTAAGAGAAAATGGCTTTTGGAACAGAACCCACTGATCCTGGATCCTGCAGGATGGCTCAGAGATTTCCTGAGAAGTGACTCCAGGCCAACTCATCCATGCTGCAGTCAGCATGAGAAGCATCCAACAAATCTGCTCCTGGAAAACATTTTGGGATCAACAAACTTAAAAAAGCTGAAAAGCAGCAGCAATAATTCCCACAGGTTGAAAGGAGCCAGCTCCCAAGTTTTACAAGATGTTAATGTCATGGTGAAATCCAAATATTGCTTGGTAATATTTGTTCACTTGATGAACGGCCAGGATCTCCCCTGCCCTCCCTGTCCATGAGCCCCAGGGATTTCAGGAGCAGCTCAGTGCCCAGTTCCTCACAGCACAGGAGTCTGCAGCATGAGCTGGAGCAAAAGTGTAGATATTTTCAAGTGAAAAAGAAAAATATCTCACAGGCATCATGATAAAGCTGCTAAAACACTGCACTTTGCATCACTTCAAGGCTTGGTATCTTTTATTTTAATCTGTGCATTAAATTCCCCTTTTTCTTTTCCATCCATATTGCTGCAATAACTTTTGCAAAGAGCAACCAACAATTACTCTGCTTCTCCTGTCACTTCTTAACAGTTCAAACCCTCCACCCTTGTATTCTGCCAAGTCAGTAGAACAATAATACACTCCCTGTCAAGGCTTAGCTTCACACAAAAATCTGGCATCAGTTCAAGAATGATGGCCAGGTCCCAAAAATAGCAACTTCTATGAAAGTGAGTGTCTTGACTCAAACAATAAAAGGAAGGTCAGTGCTAAAATAGCTTCTTGAACTACCAAGGGGCAATCAATAGGATGTCCAAGAAAAGGCAGCTAAGGTAAGAGTCTCTGAGCTGCTGTGTTTTCATCTCAATTGAATCATACATTTTCATTGTATTTTCCTGGTTTCCTGTATTGTGTCATGAAATCACCCAGCACAATGTTGCAGGAGGCCACTGAACAAATGGGGAATACTGTACCTGAACAAAAGGGAAACTAAAGGAAACTGATTTTTTTTTTTTCCCCCAGTGTTTAGGAAACAGTAACCAACACAAATAATCTCTTTTCCACCCTGAAGAAGTGATGGTTAACTCAGTGCCCCTGCCTTGAGGAGGAGAGAGCTGAGCTGCCATCATTAACCTCTCAATTCCCACTGAGCCTGAACACTGCTCTGGTGGCCAAATCATAGATTCCAACATATTTTTAATAAAAGGCAGCATTTCACCCTCCAAAACAGCCTAGGACTTCATCATACCTTGAACTGTTCTCTATCCATCACTTCACACTGTGAGATGTTTGATGAACTTCGTTCTGCAATTTTTCTTTTAATGAAAAGCAGTTTACAAACTATTATCACCACATTGCTAACTCCCAATACAAAATTCTCTCCTCCTTACTCACTAATTTTAGTTAATCAGCACCAAAAGTGCAGAGATTTGCATCAGTTACTACAGTCGTACACACACTTAAAACTGAAGCTGAAATCTAAATTTTGTACCAGAACTCAACAGAACTATTGTTAAAAATTGATAAAAACTTATGGCAGTAGGAACAGACAAAATACTCACCCCATCATAGAGAGAAATGGAACTCATGTGGTTCTTGGAAATGGAAATGCTGCCGTGGTGGGGATCGGAGAAGAGAATGCCATCGGAAAAGAAATACAATTTGCCTAGAATTTGAAGGAAAAAGGATTGTATGAGGTATAAATCAACATTTCAGCTTTTCATGATGACTGTCTCTTCCTCCTGAGGAAGGAAATCTATGTTCTTGCAGGGTTTTGTTGTATTTAACAAGCAGTAAATTTGATTTAGGACAGTGTTTAGTGAGCACAACCAAGAGCAGGAATCATGACTACGACTGCATTTGACTTCATCTGACCCCACAAAACCAATTATCATAAATATTCTGAGGCACTTTTTTAATTTAAAAGCAAAAAAATTCCATCCTGACAAATTTCAAACTTCCAGAAATGCAAAATTGACAATATGAGACCTTAAGTAAAGATTGCATCCAAAATACTTGAAAATGTAAACGTTGTAACCAATTGAACAGTGTAAAAATGTTTAAGTGGAAAATTTAAGCATTGTCTAAACTTAGTTTAAATTTTAAAAAATTAACTTAAAATTTACTTTTTAAATTAATATTTAGCTTAATACTTAAATTTCAAATGTAACAGTGTTTAACTGTTCCATTTAACCATTATAACAATGTTTAACTTGTCCACTTAAACATTATAACATTTACATTTTGGTTCTTAACAAACCTGCATGAAGGAAAGCAGCTATAAAAAAGCAAGGCTGGGTGATATCATGGAAAAAGAAAATTCCACTGAAGTGGAATAGAAACTGATATCAGCAAAGAGCTGATTTCTGACAGGCACGAGAAAGAAAATGCCCAGAGAGCTGGACCTCTGCTACCAGTGCTGTACCACTAAAAGCAAGATCACATCCCACACTGGGTAGTTTGTGAGTCAGCAACTGGGAAAGGTTCAGTATTTTCTGTAAGAAAAAAAAAGCAAAGGAATTAAAATATCCAGCTAAAATTGCCTGCACAGGTAGCACAAACAGTGCTGGGAAGAAATAATACAGAAACAAAGATGTTTTACTCTTGAAATGGCAACTTGGAATGAAATCTTCAAAATTGTTCAGTATTAAGGCTTTGTTTTAATAAAAAAGGCTTTAAGCTGAAGGAGAGCAGGGTTAGAGGGGATGTTGGGAAGGAATTTCTGGTTGTGAGGGGGGTGAGGCCCTGGCACAGGGTGCCCAGAGCAGCTGTGGCTGCCCCTGCATCCCTGGAAGTGTCCAAGGCCAGGCTGGACAGGGCTTGGAGCAGCCTGGGATCATTCCATGGCAGGGAATGGGATGATCCTTAAACTATTCCATGATTCCATGATTCCACCTTTTGCACCTCACAGTGCCAGACTATGGGACTGCAACCTCAGCAGAGCCCAGATTTGAGCACAACAAAGTGGGGAACAAGATCAACTTCACAGTCACTTGACACCTAAGAAAATCTCACACTCCTTGCAGTGTTTCATGATGGTCCTTCCAACAGCTACTTGTAATTCTCCAGCCCAAGAGTTAGCAAAACACTGAACTTCACAAATCTCCCCACCAAAAAAAAAAAAAAAAAGGGAAAAAAAAAAGGAAAAAGTAAATTGCTCCTTTGGGGCACACACAGCCAGTTTTAACAAAGCTCCAAAAGAAAAAAAATCCAGTGTTCTCCAGTTATTTACTGAGTGAACAAGTGCCCACAGCACTGCATTGCAAAAGAGCTGAATATCACAATCTGCATTAACCTCTTCTCTTTGAAATCTGATCAGTCAGAGCAAAAGCAGCTTCCCTTATGTGAGGGTTGCTGTTTAATTGCCTTGCACCTCATTATTTATCCTGGACACCACAGGGCAAAGACAATAAAGCCAAAGGTTCTCCTCTAAACACTGTCAGCACCAAGCACTTAATGTCAGATATTCATTACCCTCTGCTGCACATCAGCACTGTGACAGCAACACCTTCTCTGTACATCAGAATAGAAAAGCATTATGCCTTAAAAAGTCTCTATTGATTCAAGGCACGAGGGAGGGGAC
Source organism: Lanius collurio (assembly GCA_020086605.1). NCBI lineage: Eukaryota > Metazoa > Chordata > Aves > Passeriformes > Laniidae > Lanius > Lanius collurio. The sequence goes on along the minus strand of JACBWW010000036.1, from coordinate 318,611 downwards.
TCCAACAGTGCCATCAAATTGTCTGCAGTCTTATTCCTGGGATATTCATGTTATTTAAGTTCTTGAAGCAAAAGGCACCAAAAGAGGAAGAATAATCCAAGACTGCTGCCAGTGATCTTGTGCCAAAAAGCTGTAACTGGGTTGGATCTGAGAAGGACCAAAATCAGGCATTTTTTTCTGCAACACAGTGAGCACCTGTGCTGACAAGCTCTGAACTCCTGAGAGAAAATGACAATGCAAGAAAACTGGAATGCATCAGCTCCAGGAGGAGGCTTTGAGAGGAATATTTGCTTTCTCCTCCTGAGCTGGGAGCTCATGGAACTTCTGCAATGCCCAGTCTTTCCAACCCCATGTTCTTATGGATACAGAAAAGGCAGAAAACATCTGGCACCTCATCTGTCAAGGACAGGAAGAGCCAGTCTGGGCATGTTCTGAAGGTGAGCTCTGGGGAAAAGGCACCTCTCAGGTCTGCAAAGCCTCACTGACCATCTTGTGAGAGCTCCATGTGGCTCCCAAGCCTGCAGCTCAGCAGGAATCCTCCTTCCAGGACCAGGAGTTTCAGGTAGAGGTTGGGGACAAAACAGCCACACATTGAATTTAACACAAGAGACTTGTAAAGGCAAATTAGAAACCTTAAGATGATGGCACAGTTTGGCTCACCAGAGTGTGAATCCCAAATCCTGTCTCTCTGTTTAAAAAACAAAACAGAAAAGACCAAAACAAGAAAAAAACAAGCAAAAACTGCAACAACAACAAAAAAAAACCCCAACTACATCTCACCTTCTGCAGGCATGGCCTGTGGATTGCTGGAACAGATATACACTCCATCACCCCCAGTGAGCAAAGTGCCCAGGAAAGATTTGTCTTCCTAAACAGGAAAAAAAACAACAGCAACACCACAGACTGGGTCAAGGAACTAATCCAGGCAGGAACATTTTCTTCTGCTTTTGCTCCAAGAGAAAATACTTTCTTTTCAAACAGTATCTATCAGAACTTTAGAAGAGTTTTATCCTGCATGGATACAGAAGGATACGAAAGAGAGCAAGGCAAGAGGAGAATTTTTAAAAGCCTTCCCCCCATTTTAGTTTTGCCAGCAGCTATGAAGTTACAAGTCATTGTCACAACCACAAGGCTGAGCTTTTTGTTTTTAGTTTGTCAATCCACTGAGCTAAAAGTATATTACATGAAAATAAATCTACTTATAATGAACATTCCTGGGAACCACAAATTACACCACAAATGTGAAACTCATGTGATTTAAGATGTTCCCAGATTCCAAACTCTTTTTTTTTCCTAGTGCTTAGAGTGTTTTCCTTTAGACATTAGCATGCTAATTAAGTTAAAAGAAAGTTGCATCGAGTTTTGGGGGCTTTTGGAAACACATGAGCTCCATGAGTAACGTTTAGTGAGGCTTCCATGAAATCATCGTTTTATTAGAACTCTTTTTGCTCTTGGGTTTTGTGATTCTTTGAAATAAAGGAACCCTCAAACTTTTACACACAATATATTATTTTGTATGTCAAAGTTTGAAAAAGGCAGGGCAGAACAGGCAAGTCTTGTAGAAGAGAAGTAACACACAAAAATAAAGGGGAGTTTGATAGGAACTCAAGTTTTTCAAATACTGCTTCATCAAAGTGTAACTTAAGTTTAAAAAAATATTTCATTTTACCTTCAATACTTGCTGTGCCTTTTCAGACAGTTTCACATCACTGTCTTCAACCTGCAGCCAGAAACAACTTCCATTTGAATGGTGATTTATATAAATAAAGCAAGGCTAATGTTAAATAAAAAGCATTAAAGGAGTTTTGAGGCAAACAAGAAGCTCGGGTACCACAGACAGAAAAAGCCCTGAGCCCAGAGTGCTTTAAAAGATATTTTTGTGCTCTTAACACTGTGTTACCATGGGACCAGAATAATTTCTTGCACTACATTCTCCTCATTAAATTGTTTTATAGACTAAAATAATATTATATGGATAGAAAGCAGTGTATCCCATCCAGTGTTATCTTCTATTACTGTTCAAGCATGCACTGCCAAAGAGCAATGCCCAGTTTTGTTACAAGCTTTGGAATTCTCCCTCTAAACTGTGCAGTGCATTAGAGCTCTGCAATCAGACCTTGCTTTCTTTTGGGGTGATCTAAAGTGCCCCACAATAAATAGAATTTTCAAAGGTCACACTGGGCACTTCCAAAACACCCAGACTTTCAAACAGCTGAAAACCTGACAAGGTGAAAATAAAATCATTTCAACCTTGTGCTACAGATGGAACCATCAGCTTGTTTCCACTTAGTTTTTCACTTATTCTCCATATTTAAAAAATCAGAATATGTGAATATTACACCATTCTGCTTCAATGCCAATGTTGCACATTTTCCCCCAGACATCCCCACTCCCACAGCAAGTTTTGCTCTGTGGATGTGAGCGTGGATGAGCTGAGCTGAGGCTGTGTGCACTCACTCACCAGCCAGGAAGCAAATCTCGGGATAGCTGCAGTCAGGATAACGTGCCTGGAGTCTGGATTGATGCTGCCATCTGCAGGGAAGCCATGGGAAGCAAAGCAGTGGAATTATTAAGGTTGGAAAAGACCTCCAAGGTCACCAAATCCAACCTCTGACCTCCTATCACCATGGCCACTAAACTAATAGCACCCATAGAGTTCAGAATGTCCAGCCAGTTACTTTTAAGACTTGAAATTTCTTTGGTAAATAGGAAAATCTTGGTATTTTAAGGATTTCTGAGTGTTTAAATGAAGCTCTCACAGCAGATTAACTCCCAGTCCTCTTGTGCTCTGACACACACAGAGCTGCTACAAAGTTCCAAAGAAATCCCAATTTATTCTGGTCTTTTTATGGCCTCTTCCTTTGCTCTTCTCCCCACCAGGAGTGTCCCAAACCCACCAGGGTAACAGCAATAACACCCATTGGAATTCCTTTGGCTTTCCCATCACAGCAAAGCCAGCAGAAGGACAAGAGTGGTGGCAGAATTTAAAAGACTCACCTTTTTCTTTCACCTGTATCTGTGATGTCAGAAAGGACTCCGAAAACACAACAGATCCCAAGCATCCTCTTCCCGTGAGCAGGTCTGGAATGTCAAACACCATCATTGATGCCTGCAGCAACCCAGCAGTTGGAGGGAAAGGGAAGAGAAAGCAGAACTTGAAATATTTCAAGTGAAACAGTAAAATCTGTATTTTTCAAACATCCTAAGCCACCATTCCTATATCGAGGTGAAAACTCAAGAGCCTCAATCTGTGTTAATGTTTTATTCTGATTTCTGACTTCTTGTTAAATCTGTTCCAGCATATGAAATCTCTCTCATTTCTCCTCTTACACTTGTATTCCCATAAAAATCTCAGCATGCTCCACAAAAACAGACACTTGAGCTCTCTTTTCTAATTAAATAAATACTAATTATTATTATTATTATTATTACTTACCGTTTTGATCAAACTCAGGCTATCCTCGTTATCTAACGGAGTAATTCTAGAACAACAACGATAATTAAATATTTAAATATTAGATAATTTTTCTGTGACTCACCAGCAGTCAAAAAAACTGTTTTATTTTAAAATAAACTCCTCTTTTTGCAGGTCATTGCAGTCAATTAGTGTGGGGATTAAATAAGCACAAGTTTGTGATATCTACTAAGTTAAAAGCATTTTTAAAATGAAACTCTTAATGAGCTCATGCTGCTTCTACTCATTAACAGTTAATAAAATTAGTCTGCCCAACTGCTTTTTATTCCTTTTAATGTTTTTAAGATCCCACAGAATTACAGATATGAAATCACTGAACTATCTCATACTCAAAAGCATTTAGCACATCTCATATGAAATAACCAAACACAAGGTTTTTGCAGGAGTTCCAGGAGGACAAAAATCAACTTATTAATGTATGAGAAGCACCAATTAATAACAAGAAGTTGTAAGACAGTGATACAAACCTGCCATGGTTGTTCACAGCCTGAATTTGAAAAGCAATTTTGGAGCTGTAGAACAGAAATTGTACAGGTGAGATGTGTGGTTTGTACTTTCAAATGTAAAAAAATAAGCATGAATAGACTTAAAGGAAAAGAAGTGATTAAGAAAGTAAGAAAAGTGAATAACTATAATGATTTTTAAAGTCTGAATGCATTGTGAAGTCTTAGAATTTGGCAGCCAGGCAAGTTCAGTTTAAAATTAATATTTTTCAGTTTATAATGAATATTTTTCTCCCCCAAAGAAGCCAATCCAGTGGGAAAATGAGCAATCAGTAACTATGGAAATACACACCGTAAAGCAGATTTCAGCTGTGCTAAGCCAAGGGTGTCTAACACAGACAGGAGCACCTGCTCTGCCACCTCCTTTGCCTGAAAAAAGGAAATAAAGAATAAAATATCTTTTTCCCATCCTTCCAAATCCCAGCAGCTCCAGGAGCACCCCTAAGATCAACAAGAGACACTAAACAGTAACACACTGATGCACCAGGCTAAAATTTTTTCTTTCACAGATCTCATTTTCCTTACTATGAGGTCAGGAAAATTCAGGAGAAGATGGAAAAACCACCTGGAGATGGGCAAAATTAAGGCACACTCTGAAATCTCTCTTTTTTTCTTAAACAGAATTCAGAGACTGGTTGGAGGCCATGGCACGAACTCGATTCATGTCGTAAAACTGGAATTATTTTGGGTTTCGTTTTTGGTTTGCATGTCATTTCTCATCCTGCAAGCAATCCAAATCAACAATTACAGAGAGAGAACAATTACAGGGGGCTTCATTTACCTTGGATTCAGTGGAAGTTTTAGCATAGCACTCAATGCCAGCAAGCACAGCCTCTACAACAGCAGAATATATTTGCGACAACAGCGTACTGAAGAGAAATACAAACACAACATTTACTGGACAGGTAGAGTTTTCTTCCTCCTTTTTTTAAAGGAGCAGTTTTTCCTCTCATTGCACAACTCCCTTAATAATAAGGAAGGGGTCCTTGGTGAAAGAAGTGGTGGAGAAGTAGCTTTATAGTTCAGCTTTCTGTGTAAGAAAATTCAATTCGAGCAAGGAAATTGCTCAAATTACAGGATATTTTGGGAAAATACCTCTTGACACAAATGTATCCAGTGCTTTTGTTAGTCAAGAATAAAAAAATGTGTTTTACTGTTGACTTTTGCTGCAGTTGGGTTTAGAACCACATCCTAAATGCAGGGCCTGGACCGCCAGGACACGGGGAATGGTTTCACATGGACAGACAGCAGGAGAGATGGGATTCGGGAAGGGATTTTTCCCTGTCAGGGTTGTAAAGCCCTGGAATGGATTTCCCCCAGAAGCTGGGGCTGCCCCTGGATCCCTGGAAGTGTCCAAGGCCAGCTTGGACAGGGCTTGGAGCAGCCTGGGATAGTGGAAGGTGTCCCTGCCCATGGCAGGGGGTGGAATGAGATGATCTTTAAAGATCTCTTCCAACTCAAACCATTCCACAATTCCATGAAATCTCAAACCCAGTTTAGTCTAATTCCCTTCTTAAAAGGGCACTGAAAAAATTGGACAGAAGCAAACCAAAGTCAGGGAAAGCCAGGAATGACTTTCAGTTATTTTATAGCTCCAGAACCACTGGGAAAAATCCACATGTGCCCAACCAAGCAACATCAGCCTCTATTCTCCTGCTAAATTACAACAAAAAGATGAGCAAATCAACAAAATTACTGCTTCCCTAAATTTTAAGTCCTCTCATTTACTCCTCTGCCACTGCCAATGTTGAGGAAGGGAAGAGGGGGCAGAAAAGAGAAGGATACAGCCTGTAAGCCATATGTAAAACATTCCTGAAGGATGGGAAAAAAGCATCTGAAGATCCCAGATGTGGAGGAACCTCAAAATGCACCAAAGCCTGTCTTTGATCATCCCCAACAGCAGCAAGTCATTTTAAAATTCAGCCTTCTCACTGCTTTTTCAGGTTTCTTGGTTGTAATTTCCTGTGCTTTCATATGCACTTAGCATGTTTTCACTGCACCCAGTAATGGAAAAAAATCCTTTATGTTATAATTCTTCCAGACTTTGTAACCATTCCTATTTTCCCTGAAATTCACCTATATGTTTGTAGGAAAGCACCTCAGTGAGGTGTTTTTTACCTTACCCTTCTTCCACTTTAACATTTTAAAGCTAGGAGTGCAAAATGTAAAATAACACAGCATTTCTGTTGGTGCTTTTGAAGCATTTTCTTAAAATTTACCCCAGTTTATCTTTCAATTTACAGAGTTGGTTTATGCACTCCAGCCAATCAATACAGCCAAATTTGGACTGAACAATGTTCATAAAATACTTTTTATTTCACTTTTTATAAAAAATTGTAAGAACCAGTTACAGGACTCAGTGCAAACCAAGCCAAAAATCACAAGTTCAGGTTTGTCAAAAAAGCCAATTACGCTGCTGTTGTTGAAATTAGATTATTTTAACCAATCCAGGGATTCTTCCAAGAAAATTACATTCTTTTTAAATTACTGCCTTTATCAACTCCTGCTCTGTCTAGAGCTTCTCTACTCACCTTAATTAAAAATGTATTAGTACAAATGATTTTTGAAAAAGGACAAAAAGTGTTAGAGGAGAACATACAGGCAAGAAAAAATACCTGCTGGAGTTCAGTTTTCTATTAAAAAAAGGGAAAATCTGCTGCTCAGTGCAGTGACTCCATTTTTATGTCTCACAATTACCAAGAGTCAACAGAATTTAGTGTGAGAGTACTGACACATCTTTATTATCTTGCTACCAGGTCATGCAGCTTTGCAGAAGCAAAGATGGGCTCCTAAAATGATCCCAACTAACAAGGAGGACAAAATCTCTAAGGAAAGGTCTGGTTTATCAAGAGAGAGAGAGCAGGACCAAAGCAGATTATTTACTGTGCTCTCCAAGCTGGACAGGGATCTACAACATGCACAGGAAGTGGAAATCAACACAGATAAACAAAGTCTGATTTTTGAGAAGGTTAAAATGAGCAGAAGCTTTGCAGCTTCTCAACTAAAAAAATTGACTTTGATCTAATGTTAACACAGTGAATTTCTTCACAAGTTTTGAGCGTTCCCTGTTGGCATTTTCACTAAGCATCGTAAATCTTACACACTGTTCATGAAACTGGTCTAAAAATTACTTTTCCCTCTATCTGTGCAAGATGCTACAGTGTGGGATACTTTTCCCCTTGGTATATATGAAGTATCTTTTAAAATTATTTAAGTAACTGTTAAGATTATTATTTTTTTAACTACATTTTGAGCAAAATTTACTAATATTTCCTTTCCTACTCTGCTGCTGTCACACTAACAACTTCTAATTGCACCCACTCAAACTCTCCATGAGCATTTTGCCTTTGAAACCCTGTCCCATGCACATTATTCTGAATAAAAATGTCTCTGCAAATGCCAACAGCCACTAAAAGCAGGTTTCACCTACTGCCACAAGGTAGAAAGAGAGAAGAGTTAAGGAATAACATAAAAAGTTGGCAGCTTACACTTGGTCAGTTTGCTTGTGCATCTCATTGTCATTTCCTGTATTAATAAAAAAAAAAGGTTTGGTTTAACCACTTTAAGAGCATTTCTGCTGCACATCTTACATGAAATTTATCCAGTATTTTATGTTACTAGGGCAAACACAGGCTGTGATTCCAATCCTCCAACCATCTTCCCTTCAGCTTTTCTGAGCTCAGTATGATTTCAAGATAACCCTAAGGACTGACTTTATCTATGGACTCTTCCAGCCATTTAAAATACCTAAGAAAATGGTTTTTAAAAATTTTACATGGCTTGTTTTTATTTGGGAATACAGTTATTGTAACTCATTGTACTGGGCCCAAACCAGAGGATAAAAGAGAAGAGTGAAAGCCTTTTCTTTATCCTTTTAAAAATCCTCAGTTATTTGAGAACCACCCATTTGAATTACTGTGATTTTGGAGTCCATACAGAACATGGACTTAAATATTTGTTTAGTACTTAAAAAAGGGTCTGCACTCTCAGATCTGACAGATTTTACCCACAAAATCTGCTATGATTTCTTGCACTGGCTACAGAATCCACCACTCCGTGGCCTAATGCTGATAAAGGAAGCAAAGCTTTTAATTGCTACAAATTTTCATGGAATCAGAGGTAATAACTCCCTTGGTATATTTAATGTACTTACCCAGGAAAGGAATGTGAGTGGCTCCAAAAAAATAGGTCCTTGAACAAGCCAGAGGTCCCTTTGGAGATACACACTGCACTACCTAGCAGTCAGTAGTGAGATACAAAAAGCCATCAGTAAAACAAATTGGTGCAATAATTAACAATTAACTACGTTCCCCTTAAGTCTTCTAAGCACTGACAGACTACAGAAGTTTACGACACAGACGGAACTGGATTGTGAAAAAGCAACTTACGTTTTCAAAGGTCTATTTCACTTTTGACTTGACCTGAATGGTTGAAAGACTTTGGAAAGGAGATGAGCTCTGACTTGTGTTTTCAATTTCCTATGTCAACTGCTCTTTTCATGAAGAGGAAAGTGTGTCAGGTTCCCATAACTATGCTGGCACTTGGTCTTATTTACTATTTTCATGACACCCTATTAAAACAGTATCACCTGTACCTGTAAATAAACCACCTTTTTAAAAACAGCATCAGAATCTGAGGACAACAGATGCAGCAAGTACATCAGAATAACACTGTACTTGCACTTTCAAAGGTATCAAATGGTATCTTATGGTTAACAAGGGAAGAAAAGACAGAATTCAAAGTGTTTTCACAGAAATAGTGTTAGAGCAGCAAATGGAGGATGAGATTTCACCAGGATGCAAAACCACTCCTTTCTGAGGCTCTGGACACGTGATCTGTGCCCAGAACCCCCCTGTCCATCCATCCCTGAGGCAGCTCCCCATGAAATGCTGACAAGCTCAGGAACTCATGGCCTCACTCATGCGCTCACTCTGCCTGCGCTCAGCCACATCCACCTGCTCAGGGCTCACACCACTGCCACTCCCAGAGCCCCTGGAGGCAGCAGGGAGCTCTCTCCACACTCTACCTCTCTCCTCCTTCGCTGCCAGTTGCCTTCTGGAGCCACCCAGGCCCTCCAGCCAGAGGATCACAACTCCCTGGGGTCGCTTGCCCAGGCACGGCCCTTGCGCCGCGGTGCCAACGAGCCACGGACCTCAGCAAATGTTTAACAACCAAGCTTTCACTTGGAAATGGAAACAAGTTAATCTTTACAACTTCATCAGCACAGTCCTGGAACTATGAAAGACTTTGCAGAGTTTCATCAACAGCTGCTGAGCACACACTGGAATTTGGATATACAGCAGGATCTCAGGTTTATTCACAAAGGTATTATCAAAAAAAAAGTGTCTTTTCATTTCGTTTTTAAGAAATGGCTAAACAAATGGGATTAAAATAAAATCTGTGTGTCACAGTTAGTGTATCATAGAAGATTTTCACTTTGTGGCCAGGACACAGAGCCTCACAAACAGCATTTCCCTCTCCCCCACCCACTTACAGCATCAGTTGTCTTTTTACAGAGAATAAATTATTTTAACTCATTCAGTAGTCCCTTGATTAGGAATCCAGTATGGTTTAACATGGAAAGAGAAAGAAAAAGCAAATTTGTTCCTTAAACTAATGGACTCCTAAGCTGCTTTATGTTAAGAAGAATTAAGTACTTAACTTACAAAAGATAAGCATAAAAAACACACTAAGAAAAAGAGCATACACAATGCTTTAAAATCTCAGATAACTTCTCCAAAGGCTTACCATATGCTTGGCAGTGCTTCCACCAAGGCCAGTGTTTCGAACCAGATGTCCTTCAGATGGAAAATTGAAGTTCCCAGAGTTCAAGTTCTCCTTCGTGGAGTGGCTGCCAAACAGGACAAAGGGCTGCCTGCTTGGGCTTAGGAGGAGAGGGGGAATCAGCACCAAAATATCACAGGAAGTTTACAAACAACAAATGAAATCAAAGCTTTCAAGTGTGATGGACCAACTGCTGAATTTCTCACTACAAGAGTGGGATCAAAAAAAAAATACTAAAGCTGCACAAAACTCCCCACTGGAAAGACCAAATTCCAAAGAAAAAACCAACTTGTATTAAAAGATGATCAATTCTTTCCAATACAATAACATATCTCAAGGCCATTCCCAAACGCTCCTGGAAGATTCTTTTATCTTAAGCTGCCTTGAAAAGCTGCTTAATTTAAAATTCATTATCTTGAAAAACCCTGAAAAGACCATGTTGGAAACAAACAAAACTATTTTGGGTTCAGTTCTGGCTTTGGGCCCAAGACTCAGCTGGGAGAGGTCAAGGATTTTCTTTTCATTCCTGCAATGCAAACAACAGAGGATGCTGCCAGCAATGAAGGGCTTTGAATTCCACTGGTTTATTCCAAATACAGAAGAATGTGCAGAGATTCAAGAAGCTAAACAAACCTTGATTTAGCTCACAACAGCACAATGGGAATTTTGCAACACAACCTTCAGCTGAACAACAGCTTTCAGCTAAACTCTGTCATAGAATCACACACAGGATGGTTTGGGTTGGAAGGGACCTTAAAGATCATCTCATTCCACCCCCTGCCATGGGCAGGGACACCTTCCACTATCCCAAGTTGCTCCAAGCCCCATCCAACCCAGCTGGGGTTTCCAGGGATGGAACAGGAAAGGAACTGATCATAATGCACAAAATTTCATGGTATATGTAAGAATCACAGCATTAAATCCTGTGAAAATTCAGCTTATCCTTCCAGGAACTGCTTTTGCATGGGTTTTTTTTCAGTATGAGATGGGATGTATTGAGATGATCCCACAAGGAATTTTAAGCGTTATGGCATCAGGGATATGGAAATAAAATATTGAGGAACTACTGACACCCCAGGGAATGATGAGTAATAATTACCTGTTATCTGTTATATGGCTTGAGATCATGCCATGGCTGAAATAACTTCTGAAGGGCTGTGAAGAATTGAAACAAAAATATTATTAAGAAGTACATGAACAGAAGTGTGAAATATCCTATCATAAAGAAAAAAACACAATTGTCCTTCTCAAAGAAAACTCCTGAACCCTCAAAAAATACTTCCAACCTCCACAAACAAACATAAACACCACTAAGTCTCTCATATTATTAAATCATTGAATGGTTTAGGTTGGGAGGGACCTTAAAGCCCATTTAGTTCCAAACCCCCTTCCATGGGCAGGGACACCTTCCACTATCCCAGAGGAAGCAACAAAATGCTTCAAAAAAGCAGCAAAATGCTTCAAAAAAAGCAGCAAAATGCTTCAAAAGCAACAGCCAGCCCCAGAAATCCTGTGCTATTTTTCTCCCATGCTCTGTGCTCCCCTCAGTTATGTTTGAGGTTTGATATGTGCAAATTCAACTGATTAAGCCCTGCACATACCAGATTCCATCCAAATGAAAGTTAATCTACCTACAAATATCTCTTGTGCAGATATAAATCACCTAAATTGAATTATCAGCAAGCAAACACTTGACTGAATTACCCCAGCAGTCCTAAGCCATCATACCATGGATTTTTAAGGTGGGTGGTGACTTAAAAAAACCCAAACCATGCATTTTTACTCCTCAAACATGAAAGGTGAGATGGGATAGGGAAAAAAAAAAATAATGCTGAATAATTACTCCTTCTGCATGGATAACAGCAGGATTTTTGAGGATTGCTGAAGCAGGCCTACCTCCCCCGCCTGAGATTCTGAGAGTTCCAGAATGAAGGGAATTTCAGTGTCAAAATTAGCAAAAAAGTTGGTCCACTGGTGTTCAAAAATCCTTAAATCCTAGAAGGGAAATATTTGACATTACTTCCCAAGTGTTAAGAGCAGAGAAAGGAAGGCAAAGGTGACATTTCATTGGAATACAGACTGCTCAATGAAACAATAAAAGAAAATAAACATGTTTTAAAAGATAAGGACATTCTGCTGGCTTTCTGGGTGTCTTTTTGTGGGTGTGTGGTTTATGCTTATTTTTTTCAGAAAATTCAGATCAATTTAACAACAACTTTCAGGCTGAAAACCTCAAATTATGATAAATAGGTCTGCTCAGAGCAGACTTAACAGGTGTAGGGTAAGTCCCAAACATTAATCTCACTTCCACACAGACAGGGAGAGGTGAAATACCAGAGAGCAATTACTTAGATTGAGAGCCTCATAAAAACTTCATGATATTTTAATTTTCATTACAGTAGTTGATTAAACAACCAAATTGGTGTGAACTACTAATATTTTATTAATAAAGGTTAATTACTGCTGAATTTGCTACATATACAATTGCTGTCAAGCTAAAATATTAATATATACCAATAATTATAAAATATGTATACTATTAAATTATAAATATTATTATTTATACAATGCTTTCTCCTCTAGCCCTGAGACCAGAGCATGGCATTAATGTGAGAATCCCTTCCCACTCATTTCCCAAAGCATCAGGGCAGCCACTGAGTGTCACTGTTCCCCACTTAAAGGAGTTACAAAGCATCCTGAAAAGTGGTTTTTTTTCTCCTGGAAGAATGGCTGTGTGTTAAAGGGGATTTATTTAACTCGAGCTGCAAAAGGAGGATTAACACACAAAAACACAGCAACTTCATGTACTTTGTACCTGGTTTAATGACACGAAGGAAAACTTTCAGGAGAATTTCAGACAAAGTAAGAAATTCAAGGAAACCACAATTTATTTTGGTGTTTTGCAGAGTTTTTGGTAGATTTAAGGAATGGAAGGAGACCCTGCAAGCAACAGCAGGCAGAGCCTGTAGACTGGGTCCATAAACTTAATTAAACCAAACAAAACCCCAGCCCTTTTATGCTGTGGTTACACCAAGCAGGAGCTGATGCAGAACCTTTCACCTGCATTACCTCAAAGAGCAAATCCTCCAAGGACACAGGATCCATTTTGCTGTAGGTCTTCCACAAGTCAACACTGACATCCATTAACTGAAAAGAGATTTTAAACACATTTCTCTGAAAAACACCACCAAGAAGGCCACAGATTGAGGTTTAAGCTGCAATGAGGCAGCCTTTAACACACTGCCCTGTCTAACAGTGCTTCCTAACTCTGATTTCACAAATATTTTTACCCTGTTACAAAAGAACTGACCAGATACAAGTGCAGAGATTCATCTCGAGTGAAAGTTTGAACTCTGTAAATCTTTCTTTGCATCCTCCAAACAAATCATTTCACAAAGTTTTTCAGTTTAATAGCAAAGAGCAGCATGAGCTGGTGCAGGCAGAAGGGCAAGATGAGTTTTCTGAGTTAAGACAGCCAAGAAGCAGATTCCAGGGTTACTCCCCCTGAGCACCAGCCAGTTCTTGCTCCAAGCTGATGTCAATTTAGGCTAAGACAATTTAACTTTGCAATATTTTCTTCCAAGTAGTAGGATGATGCATATGAGAGTAATATTTAAAAATATATTCTTAAGGGACACTTGTATCTGAATGATTTCTGAGTTACAGGGCTCCCCACCACTCAGTTCAAAATGCAACACTGGCTGGAATTCTCTTAACCCACTGCTTTAGAGTTATTCCAGGAACTCATGTAATTAGGCAGGTTAATAATGATTTCCCAGAGCTCACTTCCATTCACCTATCAGTAAATTCTCTGTATTACAGCATCTTGAGCAACTCTGACTTCTGCAGTAAGAGAGCAACTGCCTTTAAAAATATGGGAAAAATCCTAAATTATCATTCTTCCAATTATATTCAAATCTAAGAGAACACACACCAGAGGGAAAATCTCAGAGGGAAAGTCAGAGCTAAGAATGCACCTAAAAACTCCTCTTTTAATAACGGCAGAAGTATTAATTTATAGATCATTTACAGTGATCCCAAATGCACTTCCCTCCCAGACTGGCTTCCTCCCCCATGAGTGACACAGAGCCTGACAGAGAACCACACCAACACCCACGTAAGAAGTTAAGAATGTCACTTCCCACTTGAAATCCCCTCATGATTTTCAAGGAGGAAGCAAGCAAGTCCAGCTGGAGCAGGCTGGACTGCCAGAGCCAACATGACTGCTCTGAATAAACAAGTCCAAGAATTTCCCCTTCTCCTTTTGAAGTATTCAGGAGTGCCTGGAGACAGGAGCAGCTCCACGGATCACACAGGAGAGGTTCTGGCTGTGCCACAGCGTCTCAACATTTTTTCAGAGCCTCTATGGATTTGTGAAATGAACTGGGGTAATTAAAGGGCAATAAAGACCCAAACAAGCTCCTGAATTGCCAAATTTCCACTGACTCATTTCAGACATCAAGAAGGGCTATTGACTGTTCTCCCCCAAAGGTGCTCATCTGTTTGCACTCTGTATTTAATGTTTTGGGCAGGTTCACACCACAAGGTGTTACAGGAGCAGTGATGGAATGAAGAAAAAGCCTGAAGAAAGGAACCAGTGGAAAGAGAACAGTGCTCAGAAACTGAACATGTACTCACAGAACAGATTTCTGAGCAAGCATGCACAATTCTAGATATGATGAGACTTTAACAATGGCACTGTTAATTCTCTGGGGATTTTCCAGCTATCAGGAGTCAGACAAAAGCCCATTGTGGCTGTAAAAATGGAGGAGTGATAAGAAAAATGGGACATCTGCACTGCTGTGGCAGAGGTTCAAAAGATGAAATCAAAGAAGCTTTAAACAAGTACAGAAATGCAAAGCTGTCATCTGAAAATGCTGTTCAGAGCATAATTAATAAATGGGCAAATCAATGACAGAAGATGCTCAGAGTGGAACAACAAATTATTATTAAATATAGGAGCAAATAAATCCTGACTGATGTCCTACTCAGCAGGGTATGATGATCCATGAATATAAAATGTCAGTGAGAGAAGGAGATGCATCTCTTCAGTCAAAATCAGTGACCCAAGAAATACAGTCACTTCTTATTTCCTGGGCTCATCTCAGGGTGTTTGTCACTAACCAGCTCCTCCTGCTCTGCTCTTGAAGATTTATAACCCCTCTAAAAAATTAGGGGTAAAAAAATCCATTTAGGAGTAAAAAAATTGGTTATTGGTAGAGGAGGCTCTAGAAGGAAAAGAAAGAAGTTCTAAATCACAGCAGAGGCCTGGGGAGAATGTCCAAATAATGGTTTAACCAGGACAAAGTGCTGGGTAGCTCAAAACAGAATCTCAGCAACACCACGAGGTCTCCAACCTGGCACAGTTAAAACACAGTTTCACAAGATCCCAGAAAACTTCACACAATTTAGCAGCTCACTTGAGCAGTGAGTCGGGACTAGATCATCTCAAAAAGTGCTTTCCAAACAAAATAATTTCTGCTTCAGAAGGGAAACGAGAAGGGGAAACACTCACTTCGTATTTCATGGTGAAGAAGCCGTCGCCCCCGATGCCCTCCAGCGCGAAGGCCTGCACGATCGGCCACTTCTCCACGATGAACATGTCAAATATCTGCAGGTGGCCTGCAAAGCAAGCACAGCAACATCCCCTCACAAATCCTGGCACTTCAGCTCTCTCTGAGGCCCTGAGATTCACAGAGGGTCTCATTTATCCCTTTGTCTTTGTACGACTGAAAAATCTTTAGCGAAAAGTATTTTTTGCATAGATGGTAGCTTTTAGAAGCTCTTCAACACCCCCAAATTATGTCCCTTTTTCTTAAGATAGTCCACATCTCCTTGCAAACTTCATTACAAGCTGATTAACAAAGCTGACTATTAAAATTCAAGATAATAAACAGGGAGCTTTGCTTACTCCTCTTCCTCCAATACTTGGCTTTAAGTAAATGCTGTCAACATTCCAGAATCCCAGACTGGTTTGGGTGGAAAGGGACCTTAAAGCCCATCCCATTCCACCTCCCTGCCACGGGCAGGGACACCTTGCACTATTCCAGGTTGCTCCAAGCCCCATCCAACCTGGCCTGGGACACTCTCAGGGATCCACAGCTTCTCTGAGCACCCTCTGCCAGGGCCTCACCATCCTCACAGGGAGGAATTTCTTCCATCATCCCCATTTAATCAGAATTTTAAGCTGGGGGAGAGGAAAACTCTTCCTCTTGGCACTCCCTGGTGTAGCTGCAAACCATGTGAAGTGTCATTATCAGCCTCAAGCGACACAACTTCTTCTCATTCTTCCTAACACAGAACCCCAGTCCTTCCCCCATGAGCCATTAATGACTTCCCAGGAAGTCAGAGCGTATCACCCTTCCCTAAGGGAAGCAATAAAGAAATTGGAATAAAAAAAGAATGCAAGATTACACTGCTGAGGCTCAAGGCTGGCTCCAGATCCCAACAGGAAGCCGTGCAGGGCAGGTTTTTTTCAGTACTAAAAAAGGAAACTTGCATAAAGAAATGTTTATTCTTCCCTCGCATAAAGAAGGATTTCTCTGGAGCTCCCATGGGAACAGAGAATTTCTGCAGCAGCTCAAGACATGTCTCTGAATGCAAATCATTTCTCTGCCTCATGCTGGGGGCATTCACTCCCCAGATGAACTCTGAGGGCTTCCAGTGCTCAGAAAGAAATTCAACTCTTAAGGAAAAAGAGGCTAAAAGGAAACTAATGACTTACTAATCCTCATTTCTCTCCTAAGGCAAGGAAATCTTCATTCCCTGAAGTTGCAGGGTGCAAAACACTTCCACCCTGAGCATGAACCACCCTACCTTGGCAGCTGTAGGGGATTCCAATGCGGCTGCAATCCCGGACCATGTCCACAAAGCTGGAAATCTTGAATTCCTCTGCAGCTTCTTCATCTTCATACTGAAAGAAGTCATTTCCAATCAAATTGGATTAGGCATGCTCTGATTTGATTGGTAATAAAGAGAAGATGCAGCATGTACACCACTAAAATATCACCTCCAGCCTCCAGAATCTCAAGAACCTCTTTATTCTCTGTATTTTGGAAATCCCATCATGGCAGGGATGCACTCAAGTCAATGGAAATTGGAAAAAAATCCAACCTCAGAGAAAGGCTTTTAATAGTGACAGATGAAGGCATAATTATAGACTTTATTTTCAGCTTTCAGTGAAGTCTTTCAACATCTAGATTTGAAAGATAAAAGTTACTTTGAGGAGATCAACTGATGTGCCACGAAAAACATGCCACTGAGAGGAAAAAACCTGAAATAAGATACTGTTTTACCAGCTAAACAACACAAAGCAAGGAAAATCAATGACAGAACAAGCCCCAGGTCACAGATTAGGCAATTTTGGTCTGAGGGAGAGGCAAACTGCAGGAAAAGGAGGAGGCAAGAAGAGGAGAAACCCTCAAGTAACACTGATTGAACTGAGGATTTCAGCAGACTGAAGAGCAAATACCCTAACACAGAAAACCATAAAAAACAGACTGAAGAGACAAATCACACTCAAATCATTTTTATAACTGCACACAAACCTGAAAACACACTGACTTTGACCTGAAAAGGTGCAGTTTATCAGCAAGTCTGGAACCAACCCTGCTGGCTTCTTCTAGAGCCACTTGTTTTCTGGAGCAAGATCAGAAGGCAGAGGTGTTTTGCCTATTTTATTTGATTTTTATGGGCAGTGCTCTGAGCTTCTCATCAAGGCAAATTACATGATTATGAGCTTTTTATGAGCTTCAGGGTACACCCAACACATTTATTTTGAGAACAAGTTCTTTTAAGCCAAGCCTGAATTTAAGATGCAGCCCCAGCTCCTCTGTGGTGTGTTCCTTCTTCGATCCCAGGAAGCCAGATCAAAGTTGAGTACAAAGCCAAGCCCCAAACAACTGCCAGTTTCTCAGGACTTAAAAATGTCATTGGAATAAGAACCTGGGTTTTGGCAGGGTGCTAAAGGCTTGCTCACAATCTGCTGTTGCAAGAATAAATGCAGCCAGTTCAATTTTACTACATCAAATTTCAGTATTTTATCCTATTTGGCCACTTCAAACAAGGGCATTTCCTAAAAAAAAAAAATTAGTTTTTTTCCAGTAACTAGGATATTCACTTAAATTTCTGTGGTCTACTTAAAGCAAGTAGGAAGGGAATAAAGGAAGGAGAAGCTCTACGTTTTGCAGAGCCAGGTACAGCACTGTTTCACTTATTTCTAAAATTCTTGCACTTTTTTTTGTTTCATTTTTATGAAGTTATTTCTATCACTAAAAAAAGTACTTAAAAGCCACTGCAGGCAATTCTTCTGTAAACAGGATGCACTTAAAGCCTGACACAGCAACGTTCTGTTTGCCTTTCAGCAGTAATCTAGGAAACTGGCAATTCTTATACATTGGGAATGTGACTGGAAGTGCTCAGCTCATTCACATCAAGCAGCAATGAAGTAAAACTGTATCTTCACCTTAAAAAAAACCCAAACCTTTCCCCTCATTTTCATAAAGAACAAGGCACATGGTTTACCTTGCCAGTTACATCATTATTTCAAGCCAACACTGTGTGATTAAGGTTCCTACTTACCACGATAAATCATATCAAAGCCCCTAAGAAGATGAAGCTTAAAATTCAAGAGCTGAGATTGCAGCTGCACTGGCAATTGTGTGGTAAGAACCACTCTGTTCTTGGTTCCAAAGTGCACGTGTTTTCCCAGCATCAGATCTGCCCTTTCAGCAGGGATTTTGGCAACAGAAAAGCCTTGTGAAGCCAGGTTTTAGGTTTTGGTAGGGCATGTTTTAACCTGGAGCTCAGCTGTTCCATCCTAACAAAAATGATGCCTCTCTGCTGCACTCCTGGAACGGTATCCACAACAAGTTTTGGGACCCATGGACAAAGTATTTATAAAGTGGAGCAAGTTCAGTGGAGAACCACCACAATCAGAGGGATGGATCACTGGTCCCAGAAGGAGAGATCCAGGCTTGCTCAATATCTGCACCTCGAACCCACCAAAATATTACTGAGAAGGTGAAGCCAGGCTCTCCACATGGCAAAAGGCATGATTTAAAACAAGAAAGGCTTGGGTTTGACAAAAGGAAATGCTTTTTCAAGAGGAGGACAGTGGGGAAATGGAGCAGACAGCCAACAGAGGTTCTGCAGTCATCATCCTTGGATGCTTTCAACATCCAGCTGCAAGAAGACCTTGAGCAACCTGATCTGATCTCACCACTGAAGCAGGAGGTTGGACAAGATGATCTCCAGAGGTCCCTCGTAACCTGAATTATTTCCTCATTCTGTGATCTAAGCTACTAACCAGCCACATAAAAACACAATCTGTCTGTTATAAACCCCATCACTTTCAGGCTGGAAACTCAAGGGAACAAAAGGTTTCTCTCCCTGACTTTCCCATTCATTTTTTCCACTGGCTTCACCCACCAACATCACAGGCTCCAAACCCACTCCCTGCAGAATTCAGTATAATTCTAAATTAGAAAAGGAACTATGCAGAACTCAATGTAGGAAGAAGCCTTTCCAGTCTCAACTGGAATGAAAAGGTCCTTATTCTACACCAGACAAAGAGTATTTTCAATTTTTGCTCCTCTAAAAATACTTCACAAGAATAAATGGGAGTTTTTCTAGAATACTTTGACCCTTAAATTCAAGCTGAAACTCACATCAGTCACAGGATGTAGTGGAAGTGATGTGGAAGTGGAAATCTTGAAAGAAAGATTTAACAGTTAAAATGAAAATACAGAATGACGTTTCTTGGTTTTAAATTACTTACTAAGCCCATCTTTTTTAATATTCTAAAACTACTGGCAACCAATGCCAACACTGCTTAGGCAGCAAACAAGGCTGGTTTTGGAAATCTCAGTGTTGACTGCGATATTTGATTCAGTTTTGCATTTCTCACAACCCACGTTTTTTTCCTCATTAAAGGATCACTGACTCATTTCAAAACAAAAGCAATTAGTGAGAGAGAGGAGCAATTTGTCTTCATGCTCCAACAAATGGAAGTATTGACAACATATTCTTCTTGCACACTTTAACAAATGATTAATACCCAGATATCCACACAGATCACTCCCCTGCTGAGGATGAAAGGGGAAAAAAGGCTTCTGGAAAGAATGTTTAAAAAAAAGTTTCACTTCAAGGATCAGTTCATTAACAAGTTCATTAGCAAATCTTGTCTGCATTCATTTTTCACTTACCTCATTTTCAGTCAGACAGTGGAAATGCAAGTTCCTCCAGTGTGCCACATAGGGCAAAAGATGATTGTAATTCACAGGGTTGCAGTACAGATGAACACTGTCAGGTTTTATTAATATGATTATATCTGCAACAAGCAGAACAAATATTCCAGCATCAGAACTCCACACACAAAAGAAACAGAAGGGAAAACATCTTTTCTATCATGTAGCTCATTAAAAAAGAAAACTGTTCGACTATCTGAATGCAGTGGAATTCCTAATTTCTTTTAAACAAGAAACAGTTGGCAGACATATGCAGCTCCAAGTACAAGAGCACTTGTTACTGTTCCAGACAACTGTGGGGTTATTCCCAAGTCTTGCACAGAACTTGCATCAGCCTGTCCTTTGTGCAGCCAAGAGGGTCGGGATGAGTCCTCCCAGAGCACTTCCAGAGCTCTGAACTCCAGCTGCTCCTGCCTGACATTACATCAGAGCTGCTCCAACTAAAAACCACCACCACAGCCTGTGGGGGAGAGAGCCAAAAGTTTCATGCAAATAAGGGAATAATAAGCTGTGATCACAGTGATTGGGCAGCTTCCAAATGTGAGAAAGGTGAGTGAATGTGCTGAGGTAAAAAAGAGCTCAAGTACTTTAGAACTGCAGAGGTGTGATCACATAGTGATTAATAACATGGACACACACACATCAACTGAACTAATGGGCTGTAATTGTGCAAGTTTACAACACCTGAGGTTAACATGTGGAGCATAAAACATACGAAATATATCCTTTTACTATTTAAAGAATGAGTTCTTCAGCAGTGTTTCTAAGAAGATACTTTCAGGCATAGATAGACAACTTGAGATTTAATGACTTTTTTTTTTTTGTGTGTGTGTGTGTGTGTGTGTCCCTTTTTCTGCTCATCTTCCATCCAGAACAGATAAAACATGCTGAGAACATTACTCACCATCCAGAACTTCCTCAGGAAAGCCTGTCCTTTCGAAGTCGTTGTTGTTCTGGTTGTACAAACCAAAGAGCAGATAATTTGCCAGCTCCCTGCACCCTTCATTGTATCGACTGTCAATCCCTGTAAAAGCAAAACCACAGGGGAATTGTTGTGTGTCCTAACACTGCACACCTGAAAAGTTTGTTTTCTTCCCCAAATTATTAAACTTTAAAGCAGGAGTATGAACTCAACTCCCCAGTTGAACACACTGGGAGAACAGGGTAGAGAAAAAGGATTTTTTGCAACATTGCTGGCACATGCTGACATCCCAATTTCAACCTAAATGCACAAGTATTCCTTAAAAAAAAATAAATGTCTTTTTTTTTTACTGTTTTTTGCAGTGCTCTGCATCAAAAATTCCATTTTGTTTAGTAATTCACACATCTGTCTGGATGCAGGATGCATTCTAATTAATATGTTCTTGATTGAAGCTTCCTAACAAACTAATCCCGTGACCCAAATCTCCTGCTTTAGAATACATGATTAAACATTATCTTATCAGTGTTACAGTGCAATCCCTGAGTCACCAGAGAGCCAGTGCAGACTTCTGACAAACTGTGCAAAGATGTTCTCACAAAACATATGGGGCACAAAGAGTTTCCAAGGAAATCTTTCTTGGTCCTTGGGAAAATTAAATGAAAACAACTGAAGATCTGGAGTATATCTGGAGACAGAAGATAAATACCAGAAAAAAGGAAAGAGGTCACAGATTTAGAAAGTATTTTCATCTCTCTGGATGACAGTCACAGTCATAATTCATAATTCTACTGTAATAAATCCAGTTTTCTCCAACAAGTAAAACTGCACATAAAGCAGCATCCTTGCCATCAACATTTCACAGAGGTCACCAGTCTTGACTGCCAAAAAAATCCTCTAATGGCAAGTTTTCCTACCAAGTTTTATCAGGAGTCAGTGGAATGGCTGCCAACAAATTAGGATTTGTTACATTAGGATATGGTGGAATGGCTGCCAAGAAATTAGGATTGGTTACCACTGCTAAAGGAGAGATCAGGACTTTGATAATGTAATAACATGGTCAGGACATCTGAGTCTCAGGACCTGAATTGGAAATCAAACCAGTCAAGAGTCACTTGAACTTGGCAAAAATTGGAACAAACCTCAGGTTCTTCTACTTAAGCTCCTTTTCCAGGTTATGCTTCAGCATTAAAGAGCTAACCAGATGCTGTGTCTGCATCCAGCTACTGAATCCCACATCTTAATAAACTCTTTATTTGTTCAGTAACTTTGGGTAGCTCACATGTATTCCAGGGTATCTGATATTTGGTGTACAACTCAATTCCTTCAAACTCACACATTGCACCACTGCACTCCTTGGACTTGCCCAGAGAGGTTTGGGACTCACAATCCCTGCAAGTGTCCCAGGCCAGCTTGGACAGGGCTTGGAGCAACCTGGGATAGTGGAAGGTGTCTCTGCCCATGGCAGGGGGTGGACTGAGATGATCTTTAAGGTCCCTTCCAACCCAAAACATTCTGTGATTCCTTGACTGTGCTGGGAAATGGAGAAGCTGCCTCACATCTGTCCCAGCTTTCTCAGCCCTCAAAAAATCCTTCCTGCCATAATCTTTGAATCC
This sequence comes from Lanius collurio, assembly GCA_020086605.1. Classification (NCBI taxonomy): domain Eukaryota; kingdom Metazoa; phylum Chordata; class Aves; order Passeriformes; family Laniidae; genus Lanius; species Lanius collurio. The sequence continues at coordinate 296,067 of JACBWW010000036.1, read as the reverse complement.
TCATTCTCCTGCTGCTTCTGACCTCTCATTCATATGTGTACCTCTATTTTATTTACATTTTCAGCCCCATGAAAGTAGGCACACCAATGTAATCTGGAATTCAACATCCAAATATTGCTGCCAAAGCCCTCAGGTCTAGGTGGGATTTTAGTTACAAACAAGTGGAGACTCCCTTCTTTCAGGAAGAAACTGTCCCATTGTTTTAGGCAACTCCATTTAAACATAATCAGTCTCCTTGGAATCAGCTGCAACCTTGGAAAGTGAGCACACACAATGTCCTGAAGATAATCTGTTATACTGATTACTTCCCTAACTGAGGAACCCTCTGAAGGCTGTCAGAGGAGCAATAATCTGGCACAGACAGGCTGGGAGAGCTGGGGGTGTTCAGCCTGGGGAAGAGGCTCCAGAAAGATCTCAGAGACCCTCCCAGTACCTAAAGGGGCTCCAGCAGAGCTGGAGAGGGACTTGGGACAAGGGCATGGAGTGACAGGACAAGGGGGAATGACTTCCCAGTACCAGAGGGCAGAGTTAGATGGAATACTGGGAAGGAATTGTTCCCTGTGAGGGTGGGGAGGCCCACAGAAGCTGTGGCTGCCCCATCCCTGGAAGTGTCTAAGGCCAGGCTGGACAGACTTTAGAGCAAACTGGGATAGTGCAAGGTGTCCCTGCCCATGGGATGGAGTTGGAACTACACCATCTTTAAGGTCCCTTCCAATCTAAACCATTCTATGATCCTGTGATTCTAATTTCTGGAAGATCAGGAGAAAAATGGGAAACTGCCCTCATTAAAAAAAAAAACAAAACAAAACAAACAGTTACAATGTCACACTTGAAGAGTTTGAGATTTTATCTGGGTGCACCAGCTTCAAGCAGGGAAGATCTTCCAAGCCAAACACCAAATCCCTGCTTTTCCAGTTAATGACTGGAGGAGGGGAAGAGAAAACAAAAAGATGTTAAGGGGACAGCTGACAAATTTAACTCCTCTAACAGAGGATGTGGGTGAATTTACTGCTTTCAGAGCACTGACAGGCACGAAGGGAAGGCGTTAGTTTAATAAAAAACCATGAACTCTGCAACATATTTGGGATTTGTGGTCTGCTTGGGTCTTTCAAGTATCCCATCCAGACAGGAGCTTTCACACCGAGGCTTTAGTGCTATTCTCCAGAAACACATGGAGTTCAAGGAACAGATATAGTTAGCAGAAAACAAACAGGAAACGGAACAATAACCAAGATAAGATACCCCCAAGAGCATATCAAGATTCCTCCCCAGAACAATGGGCAAGGCCATTAATTAGGAAACCCCGACGCCTGTCTCCAGCTGAGCTGGGAGTTTGGTAACTCCCTCGCCTGTCCCCAACTCATCGCCAGGGTGTGGGCAGACAATGACTCAGTCTGAGCCCCGAGGAGCCGCTCCTGCTCCTGCAGCCAGGGCTCAGCTGCCCCTCAGCGAGCCCATTCAGTTTGCTAAATTGGCAGAAAACATCCTGGCCAAATCCAGGGGGAAAAAATCTGTCTGCTCGGTAAGATAAGATAAAGTGGGTGCAAGATACCAACCACCAGCAGCACCGATGCAAAATGCACAGAGGGAGCGGGCAGGTGAGGCTGGAGGGAATGGACACATCACCTTTAGACATTGGCCCAAAATCAACACACAATTGTGGAACTGCTGGCAGAATAATCCTTAAAACAGTCTCTGTTTGGAAAGGGAATGTGATGAATTGTCAGTGCAATGTACTAAATGTTCTTAGAATGAGGGAGAAACCCCAGCAGGAAGAGCTCTGTGTAGGATGGATATAATGGAGAAAAAATAATCTAAAAAAGTAGCAATATGTGAACAAAACCAAGGTAAAATAAAGATTTACTGAACTGAGCCTTGAAAGAATCCCCACACTCTTCGAGGAGAATAAAAAATAAGTATCTATGTTTGCAAAAATTCAGCTCAAGCTGTGCTGAATAGTGAAAGTCTGATCCACAATCAGAGCTGCTACAACTAAAGTCAGCTACAGACACACCCTACTCACACTAAATGCACATCCCCAAAAATGAGAGCAACCAAAACCACGAGCTGAAAATCTCTGCTGAAAGATGCAAGAAACACCACTACCATAAAAAACAATTTACAGTATAATTTAAGTGGACTGGCCTTAACAGCAACACTCTCCAGCTGAGACATCACAGCTTTTTAAAGACATTGACATGCCAACATCCAAATTCCTTTTTCCTGTCAGTTGTGAGGCCTTTTCTCCCCAGCAAAGAATGCAGGAATGTTACCATGCAACCACTTCAAACTTAGATCAGAGGATTCTTTTTTAAAAAATCAGCTGGAACTACATTGAAATATTTGTATCAACAGTAGGTCAGTTCTCACCTCTCTTTGGGATCTCACAATGCTGGGTTTAATTTCAGTACAAATATTAATGAACTTGAAGCAAAGCTCTGGAAGTTTGTGCTGTTTTTATCTCAGAGCCCAGTATGAAACTGAAGTTGAGGTGAGGGAACTGCATTAACTCCAGGCCATTAAAAGCAGCCAAGTGAAACAGAACATGCACTGACTGTAAAAAAGCAGAGTTATGAGTATCCACTTTCCACACAAGTCAACAGGACTCAGGATGTAAAACTACATGGGTTTTGTCATCTGAAGCTTGTATTTGATGACAGATTTAATGCATTTATAACAGTGACATGCCTGTTTAATGGAAGTTATGCCAGAAATTCTGCAGGCTACAGGAGCCAGGTCAGAGCAGACAAGAGCCCCATTGTGGGTGCTGAGAGATCAGTGCAAAGCACAAGACTCCCAACAAAACACACCTCCTACATTTCCATACCACAAGCGCTTATTTACTAAGAAGTATGGTCGTATGAATAGAATTAAATCCTCCACATGACACTGAGAATTACACAAAGCAATTCCTTTGCTTTCCTTAAAGCTGGGCCATGTTTTCAGTTGTCTACACCTGGGACTTTCTGCAGTCTCAGAGTTCACAATAATTAAGAAATACTGCAGTGTCATTGGTGAGATGGCACAACTTAAAACGTTTTAAGAAATTAAATTAGCAGCAAAGACAAAACCCAAGGTGTTTATGCTGTATGATGAAGTTTCACTGGAAGGCTGACACAGTGACCTCACAGACCTTTTGGCTGTACAGTTACTACTTAGCCAGAGACTTAACCTCTTACCCCAGAGAATGGAGGGCAGGAAGGGTCATGTTGTACAGTTTCCATTGACTCAAAGAGAATGAGGTTATATATATTTATAAATTTTACTTTGTGGGCCAGTAAATGAGCTTCAAGTTCTCTTGCTACATGATTAAAAAATAAAATTAAAAAATCCAAAAACACCAGACTGTTGTATCACTTCCTACACAGAGCTTCTTTAGGGCTACATCAGACTTCTTGTCTTTAACTGTAATACATTATTTAAACAATCACTACTCAGTCCTTTTCTCTAGGGACTCAAGTTTTCAATCATAATGTCTGCATTTTTCCTTTAATATCTTCACACTGATTATATAATATGAAACAAGAGTCAACAAAATAGTAGCAAAGCAGTAAAAAAACCCTGTTATTTTCCCACAGTGCACTTGCACTTGCACCTTTTATTTCCTCCTACCCTTTCCTCCCAATCCCAGAAGAAATAAAACACTGAAACCACATGCTGTCTGTGTGCCAACATTTAACTCCTACCTGCTTCCCGGGTTTCTCATGCCACTCTTTAAACTTTTTTTCCCAAAATTAGTAAATAGGCTGAGGAATTGTTTAGGGAGAAGAAAGTGTAGCAATCAGATGTTCATTCGCTGAGAAAGGAGGCTGGGGCTTGAAGCAGGAAGGAGGTGATTTTCTTCTTTCAGAAACTCGTGGTATCTTTATCAGGATAATGAGAACAAAAAAATGTAACACTAACCTAAAATGCAGAGGATCCCATCAGGTTGAGATTTGCTGCTCTGTGTCAGGATGCTCTGAATATTTCGGAGGCGGCTGCAGCTGCAAAAGAAAGAGAATTTGTCCTCAAGGTCACTGTTGAGAAATGTCAGTCTGGGAGACTGAAGAGCTGACCCAGCTTTGTTTTCTTTATTATAAAAACTAAATGGACTCACTTCAATTTGGGTATTTTTTCTTGAGACACAGACCTTAATTCAAACCATTCCTGATTATTTTTGCCCATTAAAAGATGAAGTCCACAGCACTGAGAGAAGACTGGAACCTATAACCATCCCTTCTATCCACGTGCTCTGGTAATCTCTAAACTGCCTAAAATTGCTGCTCAGATTTGCTCTCACCAGGCCAGCAGCAATTCCCATCTCTACCAAAGAACCAAAAAGCAAAGCAACATCAGAAGGGATCACAGGAGCACCTACATCCCAACAGGAGTTTGGGAAAGAGGAGTTTCAGCACCTACAGCATCATCAGGAGAATCATTAGGGTTGGAAAAGACCTCCAAGATCATCAATTCAAACATTAAAGAGAAATGAAACAATGCCAAGTCTTGTTGAGACTTTTTACAATCAAAATGAACAGTTTATTATATAAATTTTAATTCAACTGTCCAGTATTTATCTTTAAACCAGGCAAAAAATCCATCTGCAACAACCAGATTTTTTAAAATCAAATAGTTTATTATATAAATTTTAATTCAGTTGCCCAATAAGCATCTTTCAGCCACAACAGCCATACAGAGAGCAACACAATTTATGCTTCCAGGCAACATTCTGTGAGTTTGTTTAAATACAGATAAAAGACAAGAAATTTCACTGTTGATATTACTGAACAAGATTTCTTGTTTATAGACTTGTTTATAGAACTATGAGCTGTTCAGCTCCAGGAAACAAATGTCTCTCACAGTAACGCTCAAACAGAGCTAAATTTATAATCAGTTCAAACAAACAATAAAGTAAGGTCAAATATTTCTATTTTCAGCAATTTCTACTATAATAGCAATTTCTATTTCTACTTTAGCCAAGTAAAAACACAAATAGTTCTTTTCAGCAATACTATGAATTATTGTGCTCTACTTTCTCTGAAAGAATGAACATGAAAGGTTTCCATTATGGCTAATCTAAGTGAAATTCAAACAAGAGTGATAAAGGACAGACAACACTTCATTTAGAGATATTTTCATGGGAAGCACAAAGTCAGTGCAACCACTCCAGAAATAATTTTTCCCATTTTTAGGTCACATGTTTCAGCTCTGAATCCCTTGATTATTCTTTTCATCTGAAACTTTCCAATTTATATTACATACTCTGCTGGACCATGGATGGATGGATGGATGGATGGATATTTTGATCCAGTCTTTGATATGGAAACAGAAATTAAAGCCACTGATGACAGCAAAGACACTTCATCAGACACTATCAGATGTTTGCCTACATGGGTGATGCCAGGAAATCCATGAAAACCACACTGACCTTTATGCTGCACTCTTTAGCAACTACTAATTATTCATTCTTTCAAACCTCACCTAAAACTGGACCTCAGAGCTAGACAAAATTAAGATTTTGTATCTTATTCTGGAAGATTTTCATCCCATCATTAAACAGGAGCCCAGACCAGCCAAGTGAGAGATGATTCATTCATTACCAGCTATGCAGTGCTTGTATTTTCATACTTCCCATATCATCAGATAGAGAGCAGAAAAAAAATCCCCAGACTTTTCACTGCGAGCACAAACAAACTGGACTTGTTTCATTTGTTGGTATGGAAACAGCAACACAAATTGCACAAACCCACAGTTATTTGAGGAGCAGTTGCAGGACTGTAGGAGCCTCTGTGAAAAAACAAGAATGTGGAAGCAACTTTTTGGCACAAAGATGCCCATAAGTGAAATCCATCTCAAAATGCTCTTGACCTGCCTGCAAAGGAATCGTTTCCATGATTCCTGAGAGGATCTGAAGGACAAACTGGAGGAAAAGCATGTCCAAGGACCTCAGCAAGCAGCTCCCAGAGTGACTTTTTAATAAAACATTTTCCTTATCAGAGGATGCATCTTCCTGTTTCTGCTCAGAGTGAGGAAAGAAACAGTCAACAGAAAAAATGCTGAGGGCACAAGAGGGAGATTTTCCTTCAGCTCCTCAGAAACAAGATGCAATAATCCCTCTGCTACTCATGGTCAACTCTGAAGGCAAATTCAAGCAATTCTCCAGCCCAAACCAGGTTTTTCAGGACTGTGTAACATTTCTAAAACTTTCTGTGCATTATAAACGCAGCAGGAACACATAGCTTGATTTTGCTACCATTTTCTCCCTATACTGATCACTTATTGAAAAATGGAATGGGTAGAACTCAATTTGACAAAGAACAAGTTCAGAAACTCAAGGGGAAAGATTTTCCCATTTATTAAAAAACATTATCATATGAAACAAGGTAAGCTATTCCTAGGATTGCTACATTTCAATTTCAAAGGCTTCCACACGAGAGTGACCCACTTAAACACATGATAACTTAAATGATAAATGTCACTCAAAAGAAGTAGTGCTATGAGTCTGTGCAAGAACACTAGAGCAGAGAAAAGCAAAATAAATGGGATTTTTGATCTTCTTGAGTTCTGGGAAAGTATTCTCTCATCAGTTCAAGTGTGGGTAGAAAAGAGGCAGAAGAATTGGGAGAGAAGAGTTCTTGCAGGTTGGGTATTTTTTTCCTTTCTTAAGTTTTCAGGTTAGGAGTTTTACTCTCCTAGAATTACTTTCATTATTTTTCAAATAAATTATAACTTTGGTACAGCCCTTAAAAATATCTAAAGTTCTCAGATGAAGCTGCTAACACATTTCTGGCAAGTAAATCTGGATGTCAGTGCTATGTGTCCTGACATAAAACGTGAAAGCACAGAGCAAATTATATGTTCATTATTTCACAGCAACATGCACGACCAATAAAAGATATTTATTTCATTCTTAATATTAAACAGACCGTTAGCAGAATATTTTTCCTTGCCTCATTTAAGAAGTGGTTTCTATGAGAGAATTCTTGGAAAAAGCTCCTTCACAGAAAAATTTTCAACGTCATCTCAAGTGTGGATAAATCATTACATTCAAAGGCTGACACTAAACACAGAAGACTTGTGTGCCTGAAGAAAGATGCCATTCAGAAATAGGGAAGAGAATAATTAGAATTCTTACAACATGGTTCTAAACAATACAGGCTAAACTGTGTATAAAGTCAGAGGGGAGAAAATAAAGGCATTTTCTTGGATTTCACATTAAACAGTCATCTGACAAAAACAAAGAGACTGTCCTGGGAACAAAAATCCGTGACTTTTCCCGTCTCCAAAACAAGCACTGACTTTTTAATTCCTTTTCATTTTACCTCAGCAGCACAAATTCAAACGGAAACAACAACCTCCACTCAAACCTGTGGGCCTTGGGATGCTTCCCTGGAAGATGTGGATCCACCATCTACATAACCACAGCTAAACCTACAGTAACCTGCTGCTGAAAAATCAACATTAGGTATGTTTGGAAACACAGTCCCAAGGAAGCACCAAAACGCTGATTTCCATGAGATTTGGGCAAGACAAGAGCTGGAAGCTACTCATCCACCCACAACCTATGAGACAACTTCTGAAGTGGGTAAGAAGTTGAACATTTTTGCACCACTTTTGAGCAGAAGATGGGGTTTCTCTGTCGGTTTAAGCCAGGATAAAATCTCCCGGTGCTGCAAGGGACAGTCTTGCCCTCCTCGCCGCCTTTGTGTCTGCACTAACGATCTTGAAGCCATGTGTCAGGTCGGATCAGCTTATGGATCCAAACAACCTTCAGCCCAGGAATTAAAAAGAAAACAACGCTTTCAAACCGCAGCAAGCAGACCTGACTGCTGATGAAGGCAGGTCAAAAGGCAAAGGCACGTTTTGGGGTGACATCTGGCAATAAAGTGTGCTTGGACCAATTAAGGAACTGTACCTTGAGGTACTTGATATTCCGCTAATCTTGGACTAGATCCAGGAAAAAAAAGGGGAAGATAATTGACAATCATTAACTTCTAAGAATTAGTGCTCATCTGTTCACGTCTTCACACTAATTATGCAAAGTACCTCGCTTTACAACAGCCAGCCTGTCACAGCTTGGTAACAGACACGGCGCTGCAAGGCACGTCTGTTGGCAAATAAAGAGAATATTAACAACTGTGCTTTTCTCAATCACAAAGAACAAATACATTTCCTCAAGAAAGCCACGCGGTGCTTGAATTTCCATTCGATTGCGTTTGTTTTCCCACAATGTGGTGCTTTTCCCCCGCATCCCTGGTTGCTGGCTGGATTTAGCCTGCGTGCAAACTGCCTTTTCTTGACGCGGTAATCCAGCGGCCCCGAGGCAGCACCGCTATAACCCGCATTGATCCCTGCCCGATTCCCCGTGGATTCCCACAGCCGGGCTCACCACACGCCTGGCAGGGCCGTGCTTCACACCCAGCTCAGCTGACAAAGGCGGAGATTTCGCTGGGTTCGGGGGGTTTCGCCTCATATTGGCAGATGTTCCGCTCCTCCCCCACAAAGGCTTGGCAGCTCCAAAAACCCGCACGTGGCCGAGGTTTGATGGATGGCAGGGAACGGGGGGGGATATCGGAGATACCCCTGGCAAGCTGGGGCGAATCCTCCCATGAGCAGGGAATAACTTGAATAGATTCGCGCTGCCTACCTAAGACATTAATGGTTTTAACATTATCTGCCCGATTTACCATAAATATATAAATAAAATAGAATGATAAATCACATTTTGGGTTTGGGGTTTTTTTTTTTTTCCCAAATCTCACGTCTCATTAACTTGCTGTTATTACCATCTGTTTCCACTTTACTCCTCGAAAAATCAAGTTTAGTTTTCTGGAGTCTTTTGTTGACCTCAGGATTTCTATCAGAAACATTGTCTGCTTGCATTTAGAGTGGAGGATTTCCCTGGATTTCCCACAGTCTGACATTACCCCCACCTCACTGTAGCTGTGAAAACAGACACCAGAAGTCAGGCTGAGCTAAAGACTCTCAGAATTTCATGGCTTTCAAAATAACTCTTCCACTGCTTGACACTCATAAAAGACAACATTCACCTACCTCAACATATATGACAATTTTCCAGCTATTTTCCAAATTAATCTGCAATAAGCATAGGGATCTATAAATAGGAGATAGAGTAATTTTTTTTTAGGAACAGTGAGAAGTAAATATTAAAACTGGACATAGATAAATAAATTTAGAGTCTGGGTGCATTTTCAGAACCAAACTCTTTACTTCTTGACCTTAAGTGGACAGGAATATTCAATTCTGTAATCCAGAGACCTCAAAGCACACAGGAACAAGCCTGAATCTCTCCTTACTCAACATCTGGAACTGCCTGATGCCATTTGCATATCACAAACTTGTTGAGGATCTTTATCAAATGATGGGCTGCCCATCACACACCAGTCAGACCCTCAGCCTTGATGTTCTCTCTCCTTACCAGGCTGATGTACAAAAACCGTGAGTGCATTTACACTTTTTTAAGTTGCAGCAGGTTATGGAGAGCACCAAACTATTCCCCCTCAAAAAATATTATCAGCTGAGAAAATGACAGTAATTGAAGAAAAAGCAAATACCAGCAGCTCGAGGGTGATTATTCTGCTCAAGGGTGATTATTCTGCCATGTCTCTGATTAAAAGGACAGGGCACTGCCAGGCACTGGAGCAGAAATCAGAAGTTAAGCTATGGTGCCTCAAGACTAAATTCACCTTCAGGGCCCATTCCTGGGCCACAACCTCTGCAGCCACGTGGCCACAAAGCTCCAAATCAGATGCTGATTCAGTTCAAGCTGGATGATCAAAAAGAGAGAACTCCACTTGAAGGTCCACGAGCAGCTGAGTCAATGTCGTAGCTCTGCTCCTCTCCTTGGCCAATTTCCCTTCTACCTCTCCATCAGTCATATGGTTCCACAGCTCTCAATTTTCACTGTAGCACACCCTAAGCCTTCTTATTTCCCTAACCATATTCAAGGAATGGAGGTTGTTTCTCTTTTTTTCCTCCTGTACTTCAGCAAGTTAAATCAGCTCTCTCTTTGCATTGCTAAAATACAGTGCATTCCTTAAAACAAAAAATCCAGTGAAACTGTGCACTTACAAAATGCTGAACCTCGGCATAATTACATAAGGAACATATGGGCACAGACCATCTTTCATCACAGACAAGTCCCCTACAAAAACTGGTTGGGAAACCACAACAACTCTTTGGTCCCGTGCTCCCAAATACCCTATCCATGGAAAAAAAAGCCACATATTTAACCACTATGTGATTAACAACAGAACAGTTTAGAGCAGGAGAATGTTAAGCACAGAGGAAGAGACAACAGAAAAATTAACCCAAGGACTCGTTTTGCATTTCCCCACACGGACACATGGTGAGAACTCATCTGTATTATGTTACCAACATGGATAATGAATCATGAGGATTTGCTTACTCAGTTTTACATAAAGGTAATTCACATTGGGTGGGTGCAGAGGGCTCTAAAATAGAACAAATCTGCATTGATTCTGATGGAGATATTTAAAACAAGCACTTAACAGAAATTTTGTTCTGAAGTGCCTGTATTCACAAGGAAAACACTCATTCACCACTAAACACAGACACATGAAAGATGACATCACCTCCCAAAAAGACTTCCCCTTTTTTAGGCAGCACTCCTCTCTTAAGGGATTTTTCCTTTCTATTTCCAAACCCATTCTTTACTTGTCACAATGTTGAGGGTCGCCAGCTCTCAAGGTGCCACATGGCAGAAAAAAACTCTGAAGTATGTGGAAGAACTCCAAGAATTATCTCTGGCCCTTTCTCTAGTCTTTATATAGTCTGAAGAATTTTTCCATTCCTGTTTGGGAACTTGGGGGCAGGGGGAGGAGGGTAACGGATTGTTTTGTTTTAAGTTATTTTTATTAACTGCCTGCTATCTGATGACTGCCTGGGAAATTTATTGCAAACACTGGCCTCCATCTGGCCTGACAATAAAAAATAAAAAAGAACTGAACAAGATTGAATGCTGAGGAGGAAAAAAAAAAATTAACAGATGACATGGCTTCTACAAATACACCAAATTACAGTTGCTGGCTGCATCTCCCAGTGGAGCTCAAAAGCTTGCAGATGTTCAGAGAGTCTGAATGTTCTCATGACAACTCTAAAACAGGGTCTCAGATTACAAAAATCAGTCAGGAAGACGAAGGCTTGAGTGGAAACCATTTTCTCTTTCAGCATTTTTTTTTACCATCTTGGCATTTTGTTACCCATCATGAATTTTTAGATACTTTACAGCTCTAAAGAAATAACAAGCTCTTTCTAAACAATTAAGATAAATTTATTCAGTGAAAAAATTATTTGAAAAGGTCACTTTTCATTCTGTCTTATTATCAATTCAATTTCTAACTGCAGGCAGAGAGGGAACATAACCAGCACAGAACAGCCATATTCACGTGTTTCAGGCAAGCAGAACAACCTCCATTTCTCTCTTTCTCACAACAGAATTCCTCATTTCAATGGCAAATTATCCAAAAAGTGAAAATGCCTTTGTTCTCTCCTTGTACTAAACATAAAAAGCTATTTGGTTTTGGTGTTTGTTTGCTTTTTATTTGAAAATCTACAGCAAACACAGACCCAGGTAGCTTGGCCAAGTATTTGTCTGCGATTCACGTGCAGCGTCCCCGTTCCCTTATTATCTGGCTTCCCACTGGTGAATACTTCCATGTATTGTGCTGTAACTATTGAAAGCATCAAGCACTTCAGTTCCTGGGTTGTCCTTTGTGGTACCATAAAACAGAAACATGGAATCATTTCAGTTGGAAAAGCTCTCTAAGACCATCGAGTGCAACCATTATTACCCCAGCACTGCCAAGGCCACCACTTACCCTCTCATCCCTAAGCACCACAAAAATGTCCTTTAAATGCCTTTTAAATACCTGGCGACTCCACCACTGCCCTGGGCAGCCTGTTCAGTGCTGGACAATCCTTCCAGCAGAGAAATGTTTCCCAATATTCAACCTAAACCTCTCTTGGCACAATGTTTCCTCTATTCAAACCCCTCAGGTAATGGGATGCATCCTCATACGTATGGGTGCACCTTAAGTCTCCAAAAGGAAGCAGAGCTCTGGCAACCTAAGGATACCTGAGCTGGCACCTGAGCTCCCACGGAGCCAATGCCACCATCTCACATGTCCCCATGATGCAGCTCCTGTCAAGCCCTATCCCACACACTTCTGAAGCTCGGGACTTGTCATTACCTTTGTATCCACAAGCCCCCCAGCAGGTGCCCACATAAATACAGTGTCTTCTTTCTCTTCATAATCTCTCGACCCCTCCCAAACCTCGGCCATCCCTACCTTAATTCATCTTTTCTACCTTTCACAAGCCTTTTTTCACCTCCTATTGCCAAGGCAGCCCATGCCGACCCCCTCCCAAATCAGTCCCAGGCTTATCCCCCACAGAAACACGACCCCAAACCCATTCTCTGCACACCAGCCCTGCTCCAAGCTCCCCTTGATGTCCCTCCTGCTCCTCATCCATCGCAGCCTCCCACACATCCTCCTCCGGCAGGATTCCGGCTTTGCCAATCCCTGCATCCACAAGGTCACATCAGGCCCCTGTCTGCCGTCCTGTCACGGCCACCAACACCTCCCTCCTGGCAGCCACCTGCCAAATCTACCTGTCCCCAGCAATCCTTTCCCTCCCGTTCCCAACCCCTCACACGCTGCTCTCGCTGCTCCAGCCCCTCAAAACCCCCTTAATGACCCCAAATCCGACCGCAACATCCTCACAACTCAGTGCTCCGGCACGCCAGAAATCCTCTCCATAATGCCCCATCACTTCTGTCCCACCCCCAAAGCCGTGCATCCCCATCCTTCCCACCCCAACGCCTCCAATTAGGTGTTAATCCCTATTTTATCCCAAATCAGCACCGTCAGATCTGTGAACACCCCACTTTCTCCCCCATCAAACCCCTAAACAACGCATCCTACCGCTTACAGCTCCTCCCCAGCCCCTCTATCCCAGCGCACCTCAGCACCTCCAAAGCGCTGCGCCCCCATCCCTCCCACTCCGACGCCCCCGAACAGGCGTTTAACTCTATTTCCTTCACAATCAGCGCCACGGCTGTAAAAACCTCAGCCTCTCGGACACAACCCCCTCCTCACTTCATCAAAACCCTCCATATCCCTCCCCCCTTCAGCAATCCCCAACACACCCCCAC
>JACBWW010000036.1:271051-282495 GCA_020086605.1 Lanius collurio | reverse complement strand
TACCTCCACGTTGGCATCTGCCCATGGAAACAGCTGCCTTTGCACCCTCTTCCCTGGATACCTGATTATTTTTAGCAAATCCCTGCTGGACAAAACAATGTTGTACCCAGAGAGGCCAAAATTAGCTGTTCACCCTGAGATGTGCACTTGGTGAGGTTCTTCATTCCCCTATCCATGAGGAATGCCTAAACTTCTCCACCCTGGGCTGATGGCTGCTCAATGAGGCTGGAGGCTGGATTTTATTTAAAATTTCATGGATACATGCCATTCTAGGGACATCTGCACAACTCTTCCCCATGGAAAACATGGGCTGCTGGGCCCGTTGGCTGTGGGACGGCTTTGATGTCCTGGTGCATGCCAAGGAACCATCCATGAGCCATCCTGCAGGACTTTCCAGGATGGTGGAACCCCAGGAAGACCTGTGTCCATGCCTGGAGTTTGACTGGACAGAGGCAACCCCAGAAATAAACCTGGAGGTGGCAGCTCCAGCCCTGGCTCCAGTGGGAACTGGAACCAAGGCCAGCACAAGGGTTCCAAATAAAACCAAACAGAAAAGCTTTATGGCTCACAAATCCCACTTTTAGCATCCTAAGAGCCAAGGATCCATCCTCTAGGGCTTTCAATTTGCTTTTTCCTTATTCCTCTGTAGCATCAAGGAGCTATTTTCCTACTGGAACAGCACTTTTAAGGAAATAATTCCTATTTCTTGGAGAGAAAACACGGAGTGTGCTGTGCTTGCATGTAAATAAACAAGGTAGTCCCTTGCTGTGCTTCATAAGAATTGGCTTTCCTCCTTTTTGTTCAGATTCATGGTATCCTGTTGCATTTATGGGATCCCCATGAATGTTTCATAGGCCTCCACCCTCCAGGCAATGGATGTTCATTCAGAGAACAAACTTGCTGCCTTACAGAGCTCTTACTGAAAAATTTATGAATAGCATAGGAAAGGGATAAAACGAGACTGGTAGAAAAGTTTCCAACTTTTACCTGGGGAGGGAAAATGAAATAATAAATGATGATGGCAATAAAAAGCCTCCTATTCCATTTATCCCAGTTCTTCAGGCTAAAAGATCTTCATTCTTCTCTACTGCTATTTTGGGAGGAGAGATATTAAAATTTCCTCTGCCCTGAAATTATTGTTTTAGTCTTACTGCAAAAAAGCAGCCCCCAGGTCAAAGAAAATAAAAGGGTGAGTTACTTCAACAAGCTGAGATCTGCTTGTTTATACCACCCTGAATCTGGCACCACACACCCATCAAACACAGGGTGGAGATGCAGGAGGTGATGGAGACACAACACACCAAGATCCTGAAAGCACAGGAAACATGTCAAAAAATAGCAGTGCTGACCCCGAGTTACCCAGACTTGTTTTGTTATAGCCACTGCTCTCTGTAAATGAAGAGTTTGGCTAAGGGAGAGACAGGGCTGAGGGTGACCAAGAGCTGGAAAGGGTTTTTTAGATGTTCTGTTTGCAAACTGGCTCCATGCAAGGAGGGAATGTGGTGCTGGTGGTCACTGCTGAAGTTTGCTTTGGCTTTCCCAACGGTGGATGGAGCAAAGAGATGTTTGCTGCCAGATGGGGGGAACGAACCACTGTCCCCAAGAATAATTTAGTGTCATGGCTTCTTCATCCCAATGTGTTCTGGGACATCTCCAGGTGCTACAGGATCATGGAATAGCCTGGGTTGGAAGGGACTTGAAGACTGTCTTTTTTGGCCATATCAGATTTACCAGTGTGGGATTTGGTCTGCAAAAAAAATTAGTAAATTGCTGTCTGGAGTGGCATGCTGACTTCTCCTCCCTAACACTCTGGATGCTCTGGAAAGGTTCTGCAAAAGAGGGAATAGTCTGGATATGTCTTAGGATCATTGGGAAATTAAGGTTGGAAGGGGCCTCAGGATGTCTCTACTCCAACCTCCTGCTCAAAAGCAGGGTCACCCATGAGGTCCAAGTTGCTCTGGGCTGCCTTCAGTTTGCTCCTGAAAACTTCCCAGGATGGACACACTGCAACCTCCCTTGGGAATCTTCCTGGTACCCCAAACCTCAAAGATATCTCTGGGATCTGCTCTTCTCCCACTGCTTGCCCACAGCCACCACCTACCCACCCTCAGCACTCCAGGTGTGTGGCCACCACCTCTTAGAGGCAACTATCTTTTTTCCCAGTTTTTGAGCCTCAGATGAGCAGAGGAAGCCAGGCCTCCCAGTGTTTGCTGTGTGGCCTCCCCTGCATCTCGTTATCTCCAGGAACAACTTCCCACCTCTCCCATCCCGCTTCCTCCAGAGCTCAAATCCCTCCCTCCATTGTGCTTCGCCCTTCCAGGAGCCTCCTCTCAACACAGCCTGAGGATACACTGCTTAAAACCTGATTTAAGCCAGCACCATCTGATTTTGCAGCTCCCCAGCTTGCTCTCAAGTCTCTGCCTGTTGGCCTTGAGCATCAGGCTGGGGAGTGGCTGCGACTTCAGGCAGTGCAGCATCTTCAAAGGCTGGACATGCAAGGGAAGAGCATCTCCAAGCCTCTCCATGTTGGCAGAACTCCTCAGCTGGTGGTCCTGGATAGCTCTGGGTTCTTCCTAAGGCATCCACAGGTGGTGATTAAGAAAGTAAATTGGCCAGGGTGCTTCTATTCACTGTAAATTCACTGCATCATCGAGATATGGATCATAAAATTCCAGAATGGTTTGGGTTGGAAGAAACATTAAAGATTATCTCGTTCCACCTCCCTGCTATGAGCAGAGCCACAGCTTCTCTGGGGAACCTGTGCTAGGGCCTCACCACCCTCACAGTGAGGAATTTCTTCCCAGTATCCATTCCCATCTAACTGTCCCCTCTGTCTGTGTGAAGCCATTCCCCTTGTCCTCCAGGCCCTTGTAATGAACAAGACATGAAAACCTCTCCTGGTTTTCCTCTTCTAAAAGGACCCCCAGAAGCTCTTTCTCTCTCTCCCAGACTATTTCCCTTCATGCTTCACCCGCCACTTTTCCCAGAAATCAGCCAGAATTTCTCCTTAGCAGGATTTTTGCATTCCTGGACTCCCCGTTTTCAGCTTGCAATGGTTTCTGTCTCAGAAATCTGAGCTGAGGAGGCCGGGGATGTCAGGAAGGGAAAATCCATCTAAACTTTTCATCTCCTTTTGCCAGCATTTCATTTAAGTGGGATTTTCACGTTGCTGATTCATCTCCAACAGCTTCCCACCCACCTCCATGTTCATTCCAGTGCTGCCCACATCCTTTGCAAGAGGAGGGAACCACCAGCAGTGCTGTGGGAACAGGGACCTAAATCCTTGGAATCCCTCCTTTTTCTGCAAAGAAGAACATTTATGTCCTCAGGCTCCATCACTAATTTCCACCCTGCAGAGTCACCACTGCCTCTCAATCTCTTTTTGAGCCTCTTTCATGGCAAAATGCAGCTCCTGAGCAGGTTCCCTGCAGCGTTTCCCGGATATCCGATGAAGCAGTACCTTGCTGACCACTTCACTGTGCACTCTGTTTGTTGGCTCCAGGGGAAGGAAACAACAATGAGATCACTTGGAAAGATGTTTTTTTCCTTCAGATTTGGCTTGCCCAGTGGAAATCCAGGAGCAGAGTCAACAAGCATCAAGCAGAGATTCCTTTCACCATCTGTGGAAACTGAAATGAAACTCATTTTCACTCATCCATGAAAACAAAGGTGATGATAATTGCAACCAGCAGCACTCCATCCTCCTCTTCCATCCTGCCTCGCTCAGGAGGAAGGCTGAGCTCACAGCTTGGTGGAAGGGCTCTGGGAACCAGCAGGGACAAAACTGGGACAAAGCCAGCAGCCGGAGCACCATGCCAGGCTCAGCTCCCAGGTTTTGTTCAGTGATGGATGGGGACGAAGGCATTGTGTCCCCCAGAGCTATTTAATCACGGATTTGATGCTCGGCATGGCTCCTGGAGCTGTACCGGAGGCAGACTGCCGTGTGCTCAGCACGGCCTCTCTGCACGGCAGCATTCCTGGCTCGCGAGCTGCCACATCCCTCTGCTACCAAGACAAATTAGAGGAACACGGCTCATTTTATGGCTTGCTCTGAGCAGGTCAGCCTGGAGGCCCCCACAAAAGGATCCTCTGCAAATCAAATATGCAGCTACAGAGATTTGGAAGGGAATGCAAACGGAAAAACGTTGCGTTTGGTCAATTCGCCGCCTCTTGGCGCGCGGCGTTTTCGTAGCTGCAGGCAAGAAAAACAGAGCCACTCGTTTAATGAAGCCTTGGGAAGGAAAGTGTGGAGAGGTTCCCCCTTCCCAATTATTCTTGTGGAATGCACAGCTTGGGAAAGCACACAGGAGCAACCAGCCGTAAATCTGGGGTTGGTAATAACATCTTCCCTCCCCGTCTAGGACAGCTGGGAAGGGAAACGCTCCAACCTGTTGCTTAACATGCCGGGGAAATCACCACTGAAAAGGCGAGCTGGCAACAGGATCCAAGAGAACTCCATTCCAGCATTGGCCAGCAGTCTTTGCTGTGTTTTGTGAGCTAAGAAATCTTCAGAGAACTTAAGGGAAGCATTTAGAAGTAAGACCCCACTGTGAGGAGCTTCCTGTGAAGCCACAGCAGAGGCATGGACAACTGCAGAGGGTCCTGTGAGCTCTGTTTTGGCCCCACATCTTAGGAAATGAGAGCCCAAGATCTGCTTTTTGGCTGCTCTCTGCTGTGGGACTGAGTGCTGAGTGTTGGAGGGGTCAGGCTTTGCTGGAGCTACTTCTCCATGACTCAAGACACTTCAGATCTTGCATCACCCCAGCCCCTTTCGGTGACTCCCAGTAGTTTTTTCCCCAAATTACTGCAGGGAGAGCCACTGGTCTGTGCTGTGGGACAAGCAGGAAGCTCTTGGGCAGGGGATGATTTCATAGAACTACAGAATAATTGAGGTTGGAAAATACCTCTAAAATCACCAAGTCCAACCGTTAACCCACCACCATGTTCATCACTAAATCATGTCCTCAAATGCCCCATCCATATGGCTTTTAAATCCCTCCAGGAGCAGTGATTCCACCACTGTGCTGTGCCAGGGCTGGACAATCCTTTCCATGAAGAAATTTTCCCTAATATCCAATCTAACCCACCCTGGAGCAACCTGAGGCTGTTTCCTCTTGTCGTGTCACTTGTTACCTGGATTATTACAGATTATTCACCTTTGCCAACCTCACCGTGCTGTCACACATTCTGTGGGCCAAATTCAAAGACCTTGGGCTCTTCCTAAGAAAAAATCCTGATTTGATAAGGACAGGATCCCTGACTTCTCATCCCTTGGGCATGGGCAGGAATTGTGTCACTCCAACCCGCAGCACAAAAGCCTTTGTGGGCTCTTTATCCTTCGAACTAAACCAGCACCAGCCTCTACAAGACTGCGATTTACAACTCTCTATCTCCCCCAGGGCTATCCCAGCTGGCTCCACAGAGATTCCAGCAGGAATGGCTTTCCCAGCGGGTGTTTGCAAAGTGCTAGATTCAGCAGAGCCATATCTCAGTGGGGAATCCCATAGCCCTTAATTTATCGATTACCGTGAGTAGTGATAATACTAATAACAGCAGCAGAGATTAAAATATTCTCTGCACAGGCACAGAGATCTTCCCAGAGCTCTGCCAGCTGGGAAAAGGCTGCCACGGTGATGTCTTTTTGGATTTCACCCCAAATCCCCCTCATCACACGCAGTCCCAGAGGGGCAATGAAATCCCATGGAGCCACAGGCTTGTGGCTGTCACCTGAGGTCACTTGCTGTGACTGTGACAGGCAGTGTGGGATGGAGGCAGCCAGTTTTCCTGTTCCCTGAGAAACTCAGCCCTGAGCCAGCTGGGCAGCCTCTTCCCAAGGGGTTTTCCCACTGCTGAGGTCCACACTTGCCAGCTTTCCTCAGGGAGAGGGCATTGTCAGCTCTTTCCTGGAAGTCCTGTGTGACACCCGGTGGCAGCAGCTGGGTTATTTATGCGGCTCCGCTCGCCGCAGGGCGAGTACAATGCACAAAGTGGTGCCTGGTAGCTGCTCACAGAGGGATGCAGGACACACGAGCCAAACTGCAATCACGGCTTTCATTTAAGTAAAAGCTCTGCGTGCCTCTGAGTACCAGGAGGAGAGCAGGGAAAAAAGAGCCCTTTTTAAATAAATCACAGGCTTTTCTTCCCAGCAGCTATGAACTTCCCTCAATGGGAGAGTACAGTGAGTCAACTGAGGCTATTCTAATTTTTCTCATGTAAAAAAATGCCTTTCCTGCAGATATTTTAAATGAAAATACAAAATTGATGTGCCAGTCTCTCTTTGCCCACCATCCAATGCAGCTGTATCTGATGTGCAACTTGCCAGTGTCTGCACCAGCTGAAGTCCCCCAAAACAGGGAATGTGGCTTTTATTACTCATTTTAGGCTTGGAGCTGCTTATGCACGTACTGAACGTGGCAGGGAGATTTGTGGGGTCAGATGGTCAAATTGTACAGAGAAGTTGTGGATTCCCCAGCCCTGGAAGGGTCCAAGGCCAGGTTGGATGTGGCTTGGAGCACCCTGGGATAGTGGAAGTGGGATGGGGTCCAGTGTGCCAGGGCCTCACCACCCTCACAGGGAAGAATTTCTCCCTACTACCAATCTAACCCTGCCCTCTGGCAGTGGGAAGCCATTCCCTCCTGTCCTGTCCCTCCAGTCCCTCTCCAGCGCTCCTGGAGCCCCTTCAGGCCCTGCAAGGGGCTCTGAGCTCTCCCTGGAGCCTTCCCTTCTCCAGGGGAACACCCCCAGCTCTCCCAGCCCGGCTCCAGAGCAGAGGGGCTCCAGCCCTTGGAGCAGCTCCGTGGCCTCCTCTGGATTTGCTCCAGCAGCTCCACATCCTCTGATTTTGGACCCAGGGCTGGGGCAGCTCTGCAGGTGGGGTCTCACCTGAGTGGGGCAGAGGGGCAGAATCCCTCCCTCCCCTGCTGCCCACTCTGGGGGATCAGCCCAGCATGCAGGGGGGGTTCTGAGGGCGTGTCCAGCCAAAAAGTCTCATGTTTGGCTTTCCCAAAAACCAAATCAGCCGCCTAGAAGCCCCAAGAAAGACATGGGTTAGAAAAACACCTGTGAAAATCACTGTAGGTGTGAGGATGCTGCTCCCTGCATCCCCAGCTATGACCACGATGAGGCTCAGCCACACTGGGAACTTTTAAAGGCAGGAAATGGGGAACAGGGAGGTGATTTAAGGACAAAACTTTGGGAAATCCTTGAAAAAAGGAATGAAATTATACAAACTGATGTCCAGATCCCTGATTCTCGTGAACCCCTGGCGAGCCACGAGCGTGTGGCACCAGCATGGATGGAAAGGCATCCTCCAGTGTCATTAACTGGAAAATAAATCCCCAGTGGGTGTCACAGATGGAAAGGTAACCTTCAGCATCCTTAACTGGGAAATAAATCCCCAGTGGGTGTCTCGCCTCTGCTGCCCAGTTTTATATCTGGAACTAATTTCGTCGTCATTCCGATGAGTGACGAGATAATTGCTGCAGCTGGGCTATTCAGCCTGCTCCAAAGAACCCCCTTTTTTCCATTAATTCAGGCAGTGATTACAGACTCCCAGCCAAATTTATTTCTGCTGCTCGTAAAACCCCATTAAAGGCAGCGCCTTCACCCTGGGGATGGGCTCAGCCCATCACAGCCCTCGATGTTTAAATGGTGCATTCACGTTTCTTTGTTCTGAGGGAGACAAAGGAAAAGCTATTTCCCTAGATCGAAATAAATAAATAAGGAAATCTGCCGTCTCCCTGGGCAAAAATGGACACTTAAGTCCCAATCCCAGATAATCAGAAATGATCCATTCTTGCGCCAGAGTCAAGAAAATGCCCAAACTGCTGCCCGCAAAATCTCTGTGAAATATTCTCTGTTCTCTGAAGAGCGCTGGGCGAGGAGCGTGGCGCTCGCCTGGCACGGCCACGACGCTGACAGAGCTGGGGACAATGATCACAAACTCTTCCCCGACCAGCTGGGAGAGATTTGGAGTCGAGGAGGGCTTTGTGCAGAGGAGGGCACTGCGTAAAAGCGAGACAAGAGCTAAAAAAGGAGGAGGGGTGAAGCTGCCCGGGATAATCACTGGGAGAGCATCTGCAGGAGCGCCCACAAAGCCCCTCGTGTTGATGCTCTCTTCATTTTTTTTCTGCTCCTCTGTGTTGTGTTGGCAACACAATAAAACAAGGGAAGGTTTGGGATACAAAGTAAGATTTGATTGCTGCTGGTTTTCCCAAGTGTAAAAATAACAACGTGAGGAAGAGGGACTGTACATCGGATTGAAAGTATCTGCAGGCGGGGGTTGTGGGAATGCGATTCCTCTTCTTGCCGGCGCCGTAATATTCCCTGTTTACCAGCTAAAAGGAAGCTAAAATTAGGATATAAAAGTGTCTTCCACCGAGGGAACAGAAATAAATTGCCCTATTGTCAAGAGAAGGGCGTGGGGAATCTCCCGTCTCTGACCTTGACTTTGACCCCGCCTGCCTTTCTCCCTTGTGTCACCCCGAGCTTTTCATCTCGTCCTTTACCTTGCTCGATCTTTGCACGGGGAACAACGGCAGAGGAGCTGTCAAGTTAAATGGCAATTTACAGCTGAAACAAAGGGGCCGGGGTTTTACACCACGGCCTCTGGCAGCCCATTAAATGAAAACAAACCACTGATCTCATTAGCGAGCGCTCCCAGGACGGCTCCTGCCGCCGCCTCCCGGCCCTGAGCTGCTCCGAAAGCGGAGGATACAAAATCTTGGACAGGAAAGAGAGGAAATATCCTATTTTTCTTTTGTCAGAAGGGGTGTTTTTACAATCAGGATCACAGAATCGTGGAATGGTTTGAAGAGACCTTAAAAAACGTGTATTCCAGCCTCTTGCCGTGGGCAGGGACATTTTCCACTATCCCAGCTTGCTCCAAGCCCCATCCAACTTGGCCTTGGACACTTCCAGGGATGTGGCAGCCGCAGCTTCTCTGGGAATGCCGGTCCCAGGGCCTCGCCACTCTCATAATAAAATATTTCTTCCTTACATCTGCTCTTTCTAGTTTCCTGTTTGAAGATCTTGCTGCTAGGGAGCTCAGGCAGAGGAGTGGGGTGGAGAGGTTTGGGTTTCAGTCCTGATGTCCCACTTCACTTATCCCATCATAAAATGTAAAGAGGACCCATCAGCCCTTTTTAATATGTTGATGCTGATGAGTTAAAACTGTCCAAGAGCAGGTTGGTAGAGCTGCAATTGCAGCATAAACCTTCCTGCAATCAAACGGCCACAAAGTACATCACCCTGTTCCTCCTGGAATTCAAAAGCAGTCAGAAAACTCCCACTGGATTAAAAAGATTTTAAAAAAAGAAACCCAAACAGGAAAAATTATGTCCAAGAATGAACATAAATATCAAGTACAAACCCCACTGGGGGATTCACCTTTGAGATACCAGGAGGTTTAGAGCTGGGGGTCAGTGATCTCTTGACCACATTTATGATCCGAAGAGGATTCAGCCAAAGCTCAGGAAAAGGGCAGATGAGAAGCCAGAGGGTGAGAGTAGAGTGTCCATTCCATGTGCAAAACCTTCACTTGATCCATGTCTATTTTCTCCCTATATGATCTACAAAAGGCTTCTGGAATTAACATTCCTGAGGGAAAAGCTGGAGCTGTGTCAGGTTTAAGTCAGATCTCAGGGGAAGGTTCTTCCCCCAGAGGGTGCTGGGCACTGCCCAGGCTCCCCAGGGAGTGGGCACAGCCCCGAGGCTGTCAGAGCCCCAGGAGTGTTCGGACACCACTCCCAGCCACAGGGTGGGATTGCTGGGGTGTCTGTGCAGGGCCAGGAGTTGGACTGGATGATCCTGTGAGGTCCCTTCCAACTCAGGATATTCCATGATTAAATAAATCACCTCATATTAACTTAAATGACACTCAGAAATACTTACACACCTGAGAAAACTCTGCTCTACAGGAAACTCTCTACCCAGGAAGGTTTTTATCTCTCACTCTCTGAATTTTTTTAAAAATCCTTTCTCTGCAGAGGTGTGCAGAGGTGGGCAAGCTCCTGGTTTCTAAAAGCATCAATGTCCCAAATTTGCTATCAAATAACATAAAACAGTCCAGGCTGGATATGTGATGGGTCATGAGCTGATGCTTCCATCTCTCATGCCTTTGTTGTCAGAGCTGTGCTGCTCCAGCTCCTTGCTCCACTGGCACCAGGAGGCAGCAAATCCACAAAAAAGGTGGAAAGCCAAACAAAAAACCCCATATCCTGTTGCTTTGCCTCCTGTGGCTGTTGCTGAGCTGGGGAAATAGTAAATATTACCACCCTGGTCCTGGTTTTAATTGCAGCAGATTCTTCCTCTGGGTCTGCAGGGCTTTGCCGGCTCCCGCTGTCCCTTCCCTCTACATCCAGGCAAAACCTGGAATTTGCTTTCACCTGCAGCAATAGATGCAGCCAGAGGCAGAAAGGAGTCCTGTGACCAGAGCTGAGGGGGCTCTGGCCATACACAGATGCCTCATGCCTTCAACAGGAATTCCCAAATCCCAGGTCCAGGTATTATCCCAGGATCTCTGTGAGTAATCCCAACATTTGTAACAGGAGTCTCCAGCTGAATGAAAACTGCAGGAGAAATGGCATTTCTGACCAAATTGGGGGCCACAAACCTGGAGGAGATGCTTTAAGTGCAGAGTTAAGTGACAAGGAGCCATTGATCCATCACAGCCTGTGGGGTTGTTCCTTCCCCCAGCTCTCAGGAAGGGAGGGACAAAAACAACACTGCTGATCCAAAAGAATCAACTTTGGGGTTTCTTTTACCTGCAGGAAGCCCTTGCTCGGGTCCTTTCTGTGAAACATGCACAGAAAACTCCAGGAATGCCCCATCCCTGGAAGTGCTCAAGGCCAGGTTGGACAGGGCTTGGAGCAACCTGGGAAGGGAGGTTTGGTCCCTGCTGGAGGCACAGAGAAAAGATTCATGGAGCTGCTTCCTCCTGCAGGCTCAGACAGTTTTGCTGCTTGGTTTTTGTCATGTGTCCATGCATTTCCCTCCTGCTCAGCTGCCAGGATCTGCACACCAATTACATCCAGACTGCTGCAGGCTGTGATCGCCACTGCCAGCAGTGGTGCAGGCCTCCTGCAGGAGAACAGAAGTCATTAAAATTAATAACAACCTGCCAGGCACTCAAAACGCAGTGAATCAGCATTTAAACTCATCCCTAAAGGCTGGGCCTTGTGGGACTTGGAAGCTGAAGAAACAAGTTTCAAATAATTGTGTGTTCATGCTTGGATTTTAATTACATCCACGTGGAGACGCCATTTGTTATTTTATGAGCATTGCTCTTAAAGGCATGAATTTGGGATAACCACAAAGCCCAGGGAGGCAGTGAGTGAATCCATCCATCCATCCCTCCATCCATCCCTCCATCCATCCATCCATCCATCCATCCATCCATCCATCCATCCATCCATCCATCCATTACGCTGCTGTTCTGGAGGGTT
>JACBWW010000036.1:228347-270674 GCA_020086605.1 Lanius collurio | reverse complement strand
AAAGGTGAACTCACTGTGGCTGAACACAAACTGACACAAACGGCCTCTTAATTAGTGACAGGGATAATGAAATCACTCGGGCAGGGAAGCAGGAACACGTGCACACATCAGAGAATCGGGGAATGGTTTGGGTCTGAAGGGACCTTAAATCCCCCAAAAAAGGGACACCTCCCACTATCCCAGGGTGCTCCCAGCCCCAATGTCCAGCCTGGCCTTGGGCACTGCCAGGGATCCAGGGGCAGCCACAGCTGCTCTGGGCACCCTGTGCCAGGGCCTGCCCACCCTCCCAGGGAACAATTCCTTCCCAATATCCCATCCATCCCTGCCCTCTGGCAGTTTAAATTCAGCTTTAAACTGAAAGTTTAAACTCAGCCCTTGCCTTCAGGCAGAAGCCCCATTTCAAAATTTCATTTCATTCCATAAAATTTCATTTCACTTCATTTCATTCAAAAAAATTTCATTTCATTCCATGAAATTCCGTTTCACTACCCTTCATTCCATGCAATTTCATTCAATTTCAAGAACTAAAATGACACTTAAAATTGTATTTTATTTCATTTTACTTAATTCCTTAAAATTCCATTTAATTTCATTAAATGTTTTTTATTTCATTTAATTCCATGAAATGAAGTGAAATTTCCTTTCATAAAGGAAATTTCATTTCATTTCATGTCATTTCACAAAATTTCCCTGCATTTCATTTAATTCCATGAGGTGAAATGAAATTTCTTTTCACGAAATGAAATTTTGAAATATCATTGCATTGCACTGCACAAAATTTCATTTCATATAATTCCTTCAAATTTCAGTTTCATCCATTTCATTCCATTCCATGAAATCTCCTGTGCCCTCCAACACTGTTCCTTCAACAACACCCACACAATTTTGAGGGAAAAGGAATTCTCAGAAAAAGTCACCGTTAACAGGAGCTGCAATATTCCCAAGGAGCTCCCGAGGAAACAAAAAGAGATGGTTCCAAACCGAGCTGAGTCACTTTGACCAAAGCATTAAAAAAAGTTCTTTTCACCTGTGCAGGGCACAGGCTCCCATCACCTAAAGCTAAACCAGCAGTGCCCAAATCCAGGAGTGACCAATCCCTCCAACATGGCCACTTTCCAGCAAAAATGCAGATTTCTCTTAAAAATAAGAATGATTTGTGGGGTTTTTTTTTCAATATTCAGTGTTTAAACCAATTTGTTCATGAAAGGGCAGCAATTTGTGCTTCCTTGTCAAACCCTTGTCCCAAACTCTTCGTGGAGTCAGGTTTCAAGGATGCCCCATCTATAGCATAAAGTTTAAAATCTTTATTTTAAAATCATCTTCAAAACATCTGCAAGTGCCTAGGAACCATAATTACTTCAGAATGAGACAGGGCAATACCTGGGAAATGATGAATTTTGGACAAAACAAGCCATTGCTAACAGCATTTCAAACCTTGACCAGAGTCAGCCCTGTGGAATTCCAGGTGTATCTTCAGTGCCCTTTCTTTTTTTCACACTCCATTTAAAAGAATCAGCTCTCAATGCCAATCTTTTCCTTTCCTGTAATTCATAAAGAGGATAATTTAAAAAGCAAAACTATTTTATGGGTTTGAGTCATTTGAGCCCATGTGCTCACAGGGCTCTTGCGATGCCCCTCGTTAATTATTTTTCTGCCGTTTGTAAAACAAACGTTTTTCCTCAGTGCCAACCCTGGGTGGGTCTTGGAGGATCTGAAAATCAGGTTTGGCTCTGCACAATTTCAGCTGTTCTGAGAGGATGGCTGGGATTAAGAGCAGAAGTTTGTCTTTCCAGAGGTAACTGAGCTCACAGTTCAGCCGGAGATCCAGGACAGGGAACACCTTCCAAACAATTTCTTCACAGAACACCTTTGGACGATGACAAATAAACACTGTTTACAATTTCCTTTAGCGAGTTTGTCGTGAGAAATCACTAAGGAGCCCAAAGTTTCTTCCTCTGAACTATAAAAAGAAGTTTTGCCCTTTTTTGAGCGCTTCAAGAACTCAAAAGTGGCATCTGACATGGCAAGGACAGAGCAGGGGAGCAGGGCAGGGAACGCAGCATGTCACAGACACGCCTCAGAGCAGCAAGGAAACGAAACAAAGGGGGGAAATCACCCCAAAAAATCTTTGGGGTTTTAAAAGTTATAAAAACTTAAGTCCTGCTGCCCTTCCATAGAGCCAGAAACACCTCCTGGATCCCCTCATGGCTGGAAGGGCTCTGCCTGACCCAGGAGTGACGCCGGCTGGAAAACCTGGAAATTGCAGAAATTTCGGTGCTCGGAAAACCGCGGCCAGAGCGGGAACTGCGGGAGTCAGGGGCTGTAATTCCCAGTGGTTATTTGTGCTTTTTTTAAAGCCAAACCATCACAGGTTCCATCCTGCCTCATTTCTGCCATCCATTTAACCTTTCGTGTTGTATTTCTCCCCAAATGTCCCAGCGCAGTTCCCAGGATTTTTGTCAGGCAGCAGAAACCACGAGCCACTCAAAGCTCACAACAAAACCTCTCTCTCTAACATGTTCTGGGACCACACTCCAGGCAGCATTCCCTCTGCAAATTCCAGAGGCTAATTAGCCAGCCATAAAAGAATAAATACTGACCCTGGAATTATGGAAGGGAGGGGAATGATGCTTTTACTTCAATCAGGAGAGCCGAAGGATATAAAAAATTCATCTGTTTACACCTGAGCAATTTCCTGACTGCAGAACCGGGACATAAAGTCACAATCACTCCTGACTTCCAGAGCATCCAGGTTCCCTAGGCTTCTGTGGAGTGTTTTCAGATGCTTTGCTTATATATATATTAAAAAAAAATTATTATCAGCTTATTTCTGGATTTCAATCTCTGTCCAAAATGCCACCCCTGCCTCCCCGCCCAGTTCACTGATGCCTTTCCCTCCTGTTCTCTGTCCCCTATACATTAGCTTAGATTTTAAACCCAAAATATTCACTGTCCCCTATAGTTTATCTCACATTCCCCCCTACAAAAATGTTCCTTCCATCCTTTACAACTTTTATCCCTCCATTTTTCCCTATCTGTTCCCTAGTGATAATCTCAATTTTACCCCCAAAATATCACCTACTAATCGCCTCAATTTTACCCTCAAAATTTGCATTTTCTTCAGCACAGATTAACTCAATTTTTATTCTCAAAATATTCATTTTATCCTCTAAAAAAACCCCGAGGAACGGGCGGAGGCCGAGTTGAGGTAGCGGGCGTTCCCCACAGGGCGGCAGCACTGAGCAGGCAGAGCCAGTGCGCATGCGCCGCTCCCTTTGCCCCATCCCACCCTTCATTACGGGTGAAGCGGGGATTCACCCGAGTCACTGCGCATGAGGCGTTTTGGGGCCATTGTCGTGGATTTTTGGTTTGGTTTTTGTTTGGTTTGGAGGGTTTTTTTTGCTGGGGTTTGGGTTTTTTTTTTTAGTTGCAGTCCCACCGAGTCACTGGGGAGCTGCAGTTCCTCGTTTTGACCACCCGGTGGCAGCAGCGACTCAAGTCGCGATCCCGGACTTGCTCTTTTCTGACCATTTCCAGCCTTTTATTCTTTTAATTTGTAAATTCAGAAGTAAAATTTGCCCTTTCAAACACTACGGTTCTATAGCCAAAGTTTTCTTATATCCTCAAATCCTGTATATAAGACAGCCGACTCGGGGGGTTGTTTTGAAATCAATTTTTATCTATATTCATTTTGTCAACATGTATAAAAATGAGGAGCTTTAAAGGTTTTAGTATTTGCCCACACACACTCTCCCCTGTGAGTTTTCAGGCATTTTGGGGGGCTGTGATCTCCCTTTTCGTGAGGGCCCAACTGCTCTCCTCGATTTCCTCCTCATCCCTTCCCTCGTGCCACAACAGAACTTGAAGTCAAGAGTAAAAATGTAGAGAAAAGTGGAAAGACAACCTCAAATCTCAATAATTCACTTTATAGTAAAAAGATGTGTGTTTGTTTACATACATCCAGTAAAAATAGTCCCTCTAGGGAAGTCTTGGATTTCCTTTTGCATTCCGTGAACTGGCGCAGCTGCGAGCTGATTTCAGTAAATTCTTATCTCCAAAATACACAATTATCCTTCAAGGAGGGATTTTTGGGCTGTCACACAGTTAGGAGGGACCTCTGGCCAGCTGCACTGGCCCCACTGATGCCCATTGGTTCTAAGCCATGTAATTCTCTTCATTAATTACCATTCTATCCCTATTAGTCAATGATTTCTCGCTCTCATCTGGCCCACATTCTTTAGCCCTTTAATCATCTTTACAGCTTTCCAGCCCTTAATCCCTTCTGCATCTTCTGGTTCCTCCAACATCCTTGAAGGGCCATAAATTTACAATCCCAGATGTCCAATCCTCCAACTCCCTTTGGCTTTGTTAATTGAGGCTTGCCGGGGTTAATTTGGGCAAAATTAATGTTTGGGTGATTGAATGGTCAAAGTAACAATAATTTAAGCGGTGCTGGGTGCGATGGGAGGGTCACAAAGTGCAGGGTTTGGGAAGGAGAGTGATTCCCGGTTTCCCGAACATCCGAACCTCGGGCTTGCGGGGATCGCTGCTGCGCATGCGCGGCGGCCCCGCCCGGGATCCGCCCGGGATCCGCCCGGGATCCGCCCGGGATCCGCCCGGGATCCGCCCGGGATCCGCCCGGGGCAGGACCGGGACAGGACCGGGAAAACGGCCCCGCCCAGGTGGGTCCGGGCCTGGATCGCGGCATTCCCACGGGAACAGCTCCAGGGTGAGCCGGGAAGCGCCGCCGGCTGAGGGGGAGTGGCACCGGACAGGGCCCGGCCCCGACCGCGGACACGGCAGCGGGAAAAGGAGTTTTCGTCCCGAATTCCTCCGGGAAAGCCTTCTCAGGGTATTTGGGAGTTGGGAGGTGAGAAACACGAACCTGTGCTTCCCTGGGAAGGTAATAATTAGTCCTTATTTCCCGTGTTAAATGCGATTGAGGCATCCAAGAACAGCAGCCTCGGGCAGTGCTAACGTGAGGCAAACTTGAGGGAAAATGTGGGGAAAAGCCCAATTCAGGGAGGGAAGGTGCACCTTAAAAAAACAGAGATCGGGCAGAGGGGTTTGTTCCTGGTTTTGGTTTAATTGCAGCACCAAAATGCTCCATCAAGGCCCCAGGTTGGGGAACAGAGCTGGACCCCTGCTTCCCTCCCCATCCCTCCATCCACAGCAGGGAAAAATGCCATGGCAGCAAGGAATGATGTCTGGAAAACACAAATGGGATGTGAGGGACTCCAGCAAAGCTGCTGGTTTGTCCTGACACCCCTTGGTGGTGTGGCCACCCTTCAGGCACGTGTGGCTGTCACAGTCCCAGTACAGCCCAGTACAGGTGTCCCAATCCCTGTCCAGCCCAGTACAGGTGTCCCAGTCCCTGTCCATCTGTCCCAGTCCCTGTCCAGCCCAGTACCGGTGTCCCAGTCCCTGTCCATCTGTCCCAATCCCTGCACATCCCAGTACAGGTGTCCCAGTCCCTGTCCAGCCCAGTACAGGTGTCCCAGTCCCTGTCCATCTGTCCCAGTCCCTGCCCGTCCCAGTAGAGCTCTTCAGTCCCTGCAGAGACCTCAACAGCCAGAGCCACCTCAGCACATCCTGGTGTTCCAGGTGGGACGTGCCACAGGATTTCCTGTGGGACCAGTGCTGCCTTCCCTTGTTCCCAGGATCCAGCCACCAGTGAGGGAGTGTTGCTGCCTAAAGCTTTTTAAAAACACCCCAAAATACAGGAAATATGAGTATGAAAATGTCACAGTAAGATTGAAACTTTAGACTCTGAGGTCACATCCAGGGCAGAAAGGGTTTGGGTGGTGGGAGCCATCGGAATGCAGGGACCTGGGGGACAATTCCAGTCTGCTCCAGCACATGGGTGTATCCCAGGATTTTCCATGCAGCCTCAGGGGTGATTCCCTGCCTGCAGCACGTTCTGGGCCCATGAATTATTTGTATTTCTATCAGGTTAGTGTGTGTGTGTTGACATGGTGTCATCCCAGGTTCTTAATCAAGATGCCAGGGAAGATGGAGCACCTGCCCCCTGAGGCTTCATTAGCTGTGCCCATAATCTCATCACAGAGTTATTACAATTCCTATAAAGTTTAATTCTGAGAATTCCAGCCTGTCACTCAAGCACAAGGTCCCCCTGATAGCACAGCTCTCGTGGTGGGCTTTGAGTTGGCTGCTGTTCCACAGGAGCACCTGGGAATTCTGCAGGAGCTTGTCCTTGCTCTGCTGCTCTGTCCCCACACTGGTTGTTAAGGTTTTATTGGTTTTACTCATTTTCAGTGATTCAGGATTTAAAAATACCTTTTTCTAAACTCCTACAATGTGATAGTTCCTCTTCTTCTGAGAAAAAACAAAAACCCTATAAAGGTTATAATGAGTGATTTTAACACTAATAGAAAGCGACGATTGTTACTAAGATTTGATGATTTTATGTCAATAAAAGCACAAGCCTAAAGCCATTTATTTATGATTGATTAGAGCACTGATGAATAGAGTAACACATAATATCTTCTATTATGTAGGGTCTGGAATAATCTTGTTTTCAGTAGCTTGATTTTATGCAAACTCTTTTGCTTTTTTTGTCTTTATTCTTCTGTTCATCCCAACCTTTAAAATAAATACTTTCCTTTCTAGGCTAGGTGGACAGAAGAATTCACCAGAATGAATCCACACTGCACAGTTTATTTTCCAGTAAACCCACTTATTTCTGCAGCTTGATCTGTTTTGCACATGACAATATTCCTTTTTCCCAGGGTTTTGAAGCTTACTCTGAAAATGGCACCTTTTTAAACCAATTATCCTTAATCCTCTTTAACCAGTGGCTTTGGTGCTACACCTTTTTAGACTTAGATATTATTTGATAATGTTTTTTTTATAACAAACTGAGCATGTAGGACAATGTGCAATTGCAGAATGTCCTCAGCAGCTCCAAATCACTCATTATAAAGAAGTTTTCTTTCTGTCCCTTTCTAGTTCTGCACAATTTGTGTCTCCTTGCATTGAGCAAAATGCACATCACCAGCCCTGACACCTGGAGAGTTCTGTTTTATTGAGCAATCACTTAATGTCAAATCAGCTGCCAGGACTTGCAGTTTACACAATTCTCATGGAATTGTGGTGGAATCCCATGGGATGGGCTCTGTCAGTCCACCCACTGCCTAAATGAGGATGTCATTTTACCACAGCAGCCACTGACACAGAATTGCTCAGTTCTCCAGCCTCACCAGAGCCCAGGGAAAGCTATAAAAGAAGTCAAATATCCTCAAATACTGTACAGAGTGCTGCATATAAATCATATTAATATTGCTAAGCAGAGATTAATTAAGATACCACAATTAAGAAGAAATGACAATCAGTTGGTAAAGAGTTGATGAGGGACCTGTTTTACAAAATCAATTTAAAATAAGCATAGTCCTGTAGAGCTCCAAAAATGAGAGAATTCATTCAAAATTAGGAAAACTCTGTCTGCTTCAGCATCAAAGCTCATTTTGCTCTCTGAAACCCACGCTAAGTCCCAACTCTTGTGGATTTCTGACGGGGTAGGTTTGGTTTCCTTGTTTGAGAAAGCTCTGGGGGTTTTCAGAGTTCAGTAGCATTGAAGCCTCATCAGAAAAAATTCAGACAGACAAGTCCTTTCCCAGATTCAGTCACATAATTGAGTAAACTCTGCTGTAAATTGAAAAGCTCCAGGAGAGACACTGATTAAAGTGGTAACTGGCAGTTTTTCATTTGACAATCTAATTATATCAGAGGACTAATCAAAGCAAGATACCTACATGATCTATATCTGTATTTATAACATTTTCACCAGTGTTCACTCCAGTTTTGAAATTCAGGCCTTGTTTTGCCTGCACTGTCAGGCATCCTGAGGAATCCTAGAAATTCAGATTTTTCTCTGATGATTCTTCAGCCAGATAGAAACTCATTTCTTGCTCTTCCCAAGCCTTACAGGAATTCTTACTCCAGAGTGCTGGAGGCTGTAGGAAATGCAGTATCTTGTCTCCTTGGTGACCATAAAAGAGCTGTTTGTGTGAGCTGAACATACCACACGAGTGACAGGCCTGGATTCTGACCAGAGCCTGACTGTGAATCCAGGGCTGCTTCAAACTTTTACTGATTCTGCTGGAAAGAAAGCTGTAGGAAGGGAAAAAATGATCCTAGCTCATACTGAGAAAGTGCATGCAGGCATAGCAACACTTTTCTTTTTTGCAGCATTTCCTGTATCTTTTAGAAACGGCACTGAATGTTTTGCATGGATTTAGTGACGGTAGGATTTTAGAAAGGCTCTTTGCTCACAAAGTAAAAAAGAGAATTTTTTAACAGGAAAATGGTCTTGTGCTTTACATTGAAGGGAGATGGTGGTGCAGAGAACAAATGTCATATTCAAGGAGCTCATCCCAGGTGTTTGACACTCTGAAGGACGAGGGTTGGCTCTCCACACCCACAAAGTAAAATTCATGGATATGCAGCATTTTCTTGCTGCATCCTGCTGGCCTTTTTTAGCTACAACAGCTGGGGATAAAGGAGCAGGGACTGTTCTCCCCAGGGTTTGGGTGCAACCTCCTGGCCAGTGCAGAATTAGGAGGCTGAGTTCCCAGTCTTGTTTTCCAGCAGCTGATGGATGCACCAGAGCCACGCTGGGGGATCACCTCACAGCTCCATGCTCCATTTGAAACTGCTCCAGTTGCACCTGTAAGAGCTTCTCTGCCACATTTTTCTTCAGTGAAAACATTCTGTTTCCTGACCACATGCATTTTCCCTTTTCTTCCTGTGGGTTCATGAGAGTATGGGCAACAATTGCTTTGGAGAAGGATTAGGAATCTAAATGACTACTGAGCTGTGCTTTCAAGCAAATGGGAAGGGGAGATCCTCACTCATTGCAATTCTTTATTTATTTCTCCCATTCAGATGCATCACCGGGCACGTAACACCCCCGTGCAGAAGCCATGAATTCCAGAAAATTACCCTCAGAAACACGGAGAAATTTTCCTGCTGCTAAAAGCCCCAGCCAGCAGCCATCCCGCATCCTGGTGGTGGATGTCACCTCCCCTTCCTGGGCCAACACCTGCTCCGTGCTCTCTGAGGCTCTGGAAAACGTCCTGTGCCTGGCATGTGGCCTGGCAGGGCCCTGCCGTGTGCCCCTGCTCAGCCTCTACGTGGTACAGCCCCAGCAGGAGTGTCTGCTGCCCTTCACGGTATGCCCCAGGCTCTGCTGCTGCTGCTCAGGAAAGAAAAAAAAAGTTATGATTTCTATCTAAATTTATCTCTAAAAATCTGTATTCAGATTTATATCTAAATATCAGCCCTTCTCAAAACGATCGTTTCACGGAGCTGACTGAAGAGGTGAATTTTCTGAAAGGATGAAGTTTAAAAGGAGGAGTGTCATTTTTTTTATCTGGTGTGCATAAATTGGGTTTTGTGCTCTTACTTCCTGAAACATCTGGTTTGGAGCATCTGTTGCACCTTTCATGTGCTGCTTTGTGCTGTACTGCTTCTCTGCCAGAATGATCACTCACAGCTCAAGCTGTAATAACTTGGACACTGAACAAATATTACTAATATGTGAGAGGTTCTAGATGTTGAAGGGGAAAGGTGCAGAGTTAAAATATCTGTGCTGAATTTGAGAAATATCCTGGCATCACAGAATTATCTGGAAAAGCCCTCTAAGACTAAATCCAACCCAAAACCCAGCACTGCCAAGTCCACCACTAAACCACATTCCTAAAGAGCCACATCCACACAGATTTTAAATATAGAGATCTAAATCATTAAGAACAAGTATTGCTCTCATTTAGGGCTCTGCAGAGGAATAAATGTAGATGCAGGATGAGTGGAAGTTCTGCAGTAACAGTTTGGGAATACAAATATGCATCTCAAAGTTCACAGGAATTTTTGAAGTCATCCTGTTAGAAACAATCACACTGAGCACTCTCATTTACACATCAGTGTGAACACACAGGATTAACCCTTCCACTTTATACAGCACTGGTGGAAATATTCTGAAAGGTTTTGTCGAGTCTTCACCTGGGGAAAATAAAAAATCAGAGGTCAAGAGTAAAGTAGCAAATGGGATCTGCAAGAAGACTCTGGGTAATGGTGGTCTTTATTTTGTAGAAAAGGTTATAGGTAATGTGACAAGGATAATCTTATGACTGCTGCTCCTGATCAGCTGACTTTTTTATTTAAACAACAATCCCTCATTTTGATAGCCACACTTTTTAAAGACAGAGGAGCCCTTAGATCACAGTCTGGTTTTATTCATATCACAGGCTGTTCTATTTCACTGAAGTACCCCTGTCTCATTGAAGCTTCCTTCCAGAAAGCCATCTAGTTTTGATCTGAAGATAAAACAAGATGGGTAATCAAGTACTTCTCATGATAGTTTCATCCAGTGGTTAATAACTGTCACTTTGAAACTTGCACCTGCTCTCTAATTTTCATTTATTTGCTTTGTCTTCCAGGGATTTCTTAATATATTTACCCTTCTGGCTAGATTGAAGAACCTGCTTGTATTTTATCCTTTCTTCCTCTAAATAAAAGCAGGTCCCTTCTCTGTACTGGCTGGTAAATCAAGAACAAATTATAAGTTTAACTGCAAAACATTTTTACAATAATTTTAATAATTTCCAAGGCATTCTTTGTGTTCCCTCTGATAGTTTTTTGGGTGCAGCATTCCAGTAGTAGACATCAGCTGCTGTGCTGAAGCTGTTTTTCAGAGTTGTGTTAAAGGGTGCTCATTAGACAAATCACATGAAGTCAGGAAAGCCCCAGAGCTGAAAATAGAGGTGGGGGCAGTACATGGGGAAGTGTCACACACAGTTACCCTGGTTTTAATCTCTCCTTGGTGCTTGTTTATGGTCTCTGTTCCCACTGGTCTCCCCAAAAGGAGAGTCCATAAAGCTTCTCTGGAAAGGGCAGGGAGGAGAAACACTGAGAAATCAGAGAGAAAGTAGGTAACTGTGGGGGAGAGCAAACGGTGACAAGATAAGAAATCAGCATTTAAGCATCAAAAACTTCACTGTGGGAGTGAATAAGGACTGAGCAGAGCCCTTCCACTGTTCCCACTCAGTCCCACTGAAAGGTCACCCTGCAGACAGCAGCTCAAGTGTGCTTCAGTGACTCAGAGCTCCCCACACCTGAAGCAAACAAGTCAAATGTTCACTTGCTGCCTCTTCAGTGAGGAGGGTGATTTCTGGCAGAGGTGCCTTGTATTGCTCTAAATAAATTTTGTAGAGTTTGCTCAATATCTTTCCCTGGCCCACCATGGACCAGTTTAGCTGCTGGGTCTGCCTCAACTCTGAGTTCTTGCTGAGGCTCAGGTGAGCTGACATCTCTGTGACCAGCAGCCTTCCTCCATATTTTGGAGAGATATTTCACACTGTTCACCAGCCTTTCCTGCTCCTTGAACTCTGTTTTACAGCAAGTGAAAGAAAACTTTGCCCGAATTCAAGCCTGCATTTCCGAGCTCCGCTCGCTCCCGGCTGAAGGCTGCTTCCCCCAGGGGGGGAATGGAGTGGTGCAAGCTGTGCAGGATGGATTGCAACAATTCAAGCAGTACAGCAGGCACACGGCAGCAGGAGGCTCAACAAATAGTTCTGTTGAGGTAAGAAAATGCTGGGAAGGGAGTGGGAGCCAGCCCACATCATCATGCTTTATAAATGTGTATCTCTTGTGCAGTGAATGTGCCAAAAAAATTCACTTTTCAGCACTCTGGTTGTTTCAGAGATCCACTGTCCAGAAATTCTGAAGGAAAATATCAAGTTCTTAAATCCCTCTGGACAGATTTCTGTGGAAAAGGGGATATCTAGGGAAAGCTGCATGTACAGCAGTCCTGGCCCAGGATGTGATGGATTTTGGTGGCTGTGTTCTCAGCTCTGAATGTGTGTTTTTGCATAGAGGGGAGGGAAGCTGCTAATAACACATGAGAACAGCCGTGTGAGTGCAGAAAGCAGAGCAAGGTTCACAGGAGGAAGTTATTTTTTTTAAAGCAGTATCAACTGACATGAAAGAACAGGGAGCTGTTGAGGGGAAAGGACTCATG
This sequence comes from Lanius collurio, assembly GCA_020086605.1. Lineage (NCBI taxonomy): Eukaryota > Metazoa > Chordata > Aves > Passeriformes > Laniidae > Lanius > Lanius collurio. Next base: position 258,637 of record JACBWW010000036.1, on the reverse strand, counting down.
CAGAAATGGTGTTTTCCCCTGGACATAAGCAAATATCAGCTCCAGTTTTGCATTTCAGACTTCCCAGGCTCAGGGTCCACCTGCCCATCTTAAAAAACAAAATGAGATTTCCCACGAGTGAAACTTCCCAAGTCTTTCTGCTTTGTTTAGGTCCTTAAACCCTTCCAGAGTCTCACAGAGTCACGCTGTGATCGGGCAGCACTTGAGGCTCACTCCCAGTGTCTGTCCAGGAAACCTTTCTCCTGATTTTCTGCTTTTCTTAGGGCTTTGAGGTATTTTTCCTGACGATTTGAAAGGTGATTTGTGCTTTCACTCTAAAGCTGAGGATTGGAACGAACAGAGCACGCTTTGGACAGAAGACCTTTTTCATCTCACAACAAAATCCAGGATGTTTTCTGGTGTACTTGAATGAAAAAAACTACCTTCAAAATTAAGTTAATCTATGGATGTAGGGAGTTTTTACTCTGCTAAGCAATCCTTGTTCCTCTAGATTATGCAATTTTATTGTACTTCTCTTTGCAATGGGGTGTAAGACATGCTGCAGGGACAGCCTCTGATCACTGACAGGCAGGAGGGAGTTTAACCCTTACCAAAGGCCCAAAAAAGTTCCAGTTAAAGGCCTCTTTCTGCTTCAGATACTTAAGTGATTGCAGTTTCTCCCCTTCCCTCCCCCCCCACCATCACAAGCATCTTTTTATGCAGAGTAAGTTGAATTTTTGTTTCCTTTCCTCAGTATCAGACCAAAACTGGGCAGTGGGAATCACACCTACTGCTGCTCTCCTGGGAAATATCCTTAGGATAGACTGAATATGTAAAAAAAAATATAAAATTCCCATTCAGCTTTTGAGGGAGAAGGCCAAGTTTAGTCTATTTGAACTATAATTAATGTAGAAGTCCCTTGTTACACACAGACTCACTGATCACAAGTGCAAAGCACAGAGCACAAAACCTGTAGATGTTCCTCCAGTGAACTTCTCAATCCATTTCATTTTGGCTTAAATGTGACCCAAAGCTCAAAAAAAATTGCTTATAAATCTCCTTTAGACTAGATCAGCTATTTCAGCAAGATTTCTCCTCTCTCCATGGTAAGACCAGTGCTACTCAACATCATCACCTCTCAAGAGAAAATTAGGGCACAGGCATCTCCTGCATGCTCTGATTTGTGTTTCAGATCACAATTTTGACCAGCCAGCCCAGCAGAGAAATGGTAAAGCAGCTGGAAAAGAAGCTACAAGACATAGACCTGGTGAGTCTGCGAAGAATACAGATCATTGAGGTTCTGAAGAGAGATTTCCTGGAGCCCGAGGACGTGGAGCAGTGTGTGCCAGCAGAGGAGCCCAGCAGTGGTGAGTGGAGGGCAGTTTTAGGGAAGTTGTGGCTTTGGGCAGCACGACAGCCACTGGTTCTTGCTCTGGTCCAACCTCTGCCACTTCCCTTTAGGCCATTTAATGTCCTTTAGGTCAGTGGGAACTGCTGTGCCTGGAGGAAGTTTGTACCACAGCACTTCTGTGGGGCTTACAGACCTCCTGCATTACTTCAGCTTTGGGTATTACTTGAAATTCATGCATGATACAGCTTTTCTGTGTGGGGGGGGTTAAAGAGAAAAAGGCATTGAGTTATGGGGGTAACACACTCTAAGCATGGAGAAAAGCAGCAGCAGGTAAGGAAGAACAGTATCAAAGACAAAAAAACCAGCTGATTAAGAGGCTTGGTCAGTAAATGTAACTCTTCCCAGCACTGTGCAATGTGCAGCCTGGGAGAGAGGATTAAAAGGGGTTATTTCTGTTTTTCCTGAAGGACAGGAAGTGTTGTCTCTTTGCTGTTCATCTTCTTTTGTGGTTGCCATAGCAAATTTCTGGTCACTTGTCACAGTAGGGACTGGGAATCCTGCAAGGAAGCCCTGGAAGACTTAGCTCCACAGAGGAAGAGATGTTCTGTGCCTCTCTGTCACAGGGGTGCTTTAGGGAATGTAAAACCCCACCATATTATTTTTAAAAGTGGAGTTTTGTGTAGCCCTTTCACCCAGAGAATGGAATGAAAACATAAATGTGGACATCAAGGCCACTGAAATGCCTTATGCTGAAATTCTGATTTTCTGAGTAGAAGAGTCAGATGAACTATTTGCTCTCTAAGAAAAGCAACAGGGGATGAATAGGTCAAATTGAAAAAGGAGCCCAACTGGTTTATGATATCCATTAGAGCTCCTTTCTTCTGTTTCAGAAAAAAAAAATCCATTTTACTGTAAAAAAATGCAGTAAAGAGCATTGAATTTGCAAGATCCAGCATGCAGGAAGTGCAAGGTTAATGCTGTGTTGAGCTACAAAATAAATATTGTGGTGCAGCACTTAATCAAGAGCTTCATTTCACTGAGGAGAGTTCTTCCATTAGTTTATTTAGAGGCTCTTTGAACCTATTTATGATTTTAATATCCAGAGCAGGATCAGGATATCCCCTCCACAGGCTCATTCCCAGGTTAGTGCAGCTGGAGAAGACTTCAATATTTTGAAACCTCCACAGTGGCAAATCTTAGAACAGCTTTGAACATGCTGAGATTTCAGAATCAGAACAAACTAAATTTTAACTAAACCCCATGGAGAGCAGGACATTTGAGGTGGGAATAATCTGGGGGAGTAACCAAGCCAGGATGCCTGGTCTTTGGATGGACTGGTCTCTAAATTATAACCCATTATTATTATTCCTCTTCCCCTACCCCACTCCACTCCCTGAAAGCAGCTGAGCCTTGCCAGAACTTTTGCTAACAAAGGTTAATATTTGCATGTGTTGGAGATAACGGATCCCAGCTATTTCTGTTTGGGAAAAACAAAAAACAAGCCCTGCAGATAAAGCACTGATGCATTTTTTGTGACCACAGCCCATCTTCTGCAAGTCCCAGGACTCCTTCCTCTACATGTGCTCTGCTCTCCAGGAAATTTGATTCCCATTGCACAGGAGATGTTGGCATCCCAACCTGTTTTTCCTAACCAATGAATGCAGTGAATTTCTTTTAGAATTGTCATGTCTTGTGCCAGCTGCAGCTGTGATTAAATATCTATTACAGAGGAAAAAGTAAAAAAAAAAATATTTACTGAGGGAAGAACTGGAGCCTTTATCAGCCCCAAAACACAAATAATTCCCCTTGTCAGCTGTGTTTTGCTGTTTGTGAAAGTCAATTACATTAATTTCTTGGTGCTTTGTCTTCTGAGCTGTTAATGCCCTCTTCAGTGCCCATCCCTGAGAGAAGCCCAAGTCCAAAATCCATAGGGAATGCCTCCAAAACAGGATCATCTTCCAAGGGTGCATTCTGCAGGGCAGTGGGAGCAGGGCTCAGTGCCAGGGCAAGGGGCTGGCAGTGGAACAGCTCTGTTAATGAAGAGCAATTATAAAAAAAGAACTAAAAAAAAGAGGAATGAAAGGTCTTGGCAGCCAGGGACAGTCAGAGAGGATGATAAGGAAAGGTTTTTAGTAGTAAAGGCAGTGGGAGAGGTCTCCTGTTGTGAGTGGGAGTTGAGTCTGCTTTGCTGCAGAGGCACAACCGATGTGACTGCAGTGCCTTCCTCAAGGCTGGGAGGTGGGGACAGCCCAAAAGTGTGGCCTGCAGAGCATTTGAACAATGACAGTCATTACAGTAGTCCTGGATTATTTGCCAGGTAGAACTGAATGAATTTCCATTATATTTTTTCTGTGGTTTTGGGTTTTTTTTTTAAATGCACAGTGACATTTTTGCCAAGTAGAAATACTGATGCATAACGAAAAGATTTCTCAGTGTAGATGGACGTAGCACTGTTTTTTAATCCCCCTACTGGCCTGGAAAACACAAGGGGGAGAAAAAGGCTATTTCAGCTATTTATTCATCTTCTCAGAAAGCCTTTTCCACATCCTGGCTGGATGGTAAAGCTATTAGTGCTACCAGACTGTACCTTCTGTCTTTACAAGTGGCTATATCACATATCTTAGGCAATTTGCAAATTGATTTTTTTCACTTTCACTTATTTTATTTATTCAGTTTTATTTTTATTTCTCTGCTGGACTTCAAGCTAGCTTCTCATTTAGATGCACCTCTGAAGTATTATTTTTGGGTGTGTTTGGGGTTTTTTTTGCAAGGGTTTATATTGTTCTTACCCTGCCTAACTCTGCTGTCCAACCTGCATTTCTCTGTGCCTAAAAATTGGTGCTACATCACACCACCTTTGTCTGCACCTCCAACACAGGAGTTTAAGAATTGCTGGCTATGAGAAACCAGCGAAATCTTTTCGATGGCTGAAAATACTGGTGCCTTTTCACCTGTTTTTTAGTTTTTCCTGCAGATATGGCAATCCTGGGAATGGACATTGAGGTGCAAACTGTGGAGGACAATGTCATCAGCCTGGAGATGCTGTTTAAAACGTGGCTCCACGACCAAGGCACAGAGAAGGAACAGCTCCATCTCCTCCTTCCCTCAGGAGGCTTCAGCCACGCTGCTGCACCCAAGAACACCTTAAGTATTTCATTTTTTTCCCCCTCTGCTCCCCTTCAGGGAGCTCCTGAATCCCTCAGCCTTAAAGGTTACCCAGGATTGTCTTATGGGCATCTTCCCTCCCATTTAGAGACCTGAGTGGGATCTGGGGGTAATTTAGAAAGTCATCAGGCTTAGAAAGTTGCTGCTTTGCTGCAGTGGCTGCTGAGGCTGCAATAATTTCCATTCTGCAGCAAAAATGTGCCTGGAGGGGCATGTGAATTTATAGCCATGTGGTCAAGGTAAAAAGGAGCTTTTTAGATCTTGAATAGCCCTGAAAATTGTGTTTAAAACTAAGAGTCTGTGCCAGAGCTGCACTTAAATAAAGGCTGTCTTACAGAGGGACTTGGGGACAGGTTGATGCTTTGTATCAGGCTTTAGTGTTGTCCCTCCCTCAATAACTGCTAGAAAACATTAATTTTTAAGTGCTTTGAGTATGTCATGTGCTAAACATTGCCAATTCCAGCGACCTAAACCATTCTCCTTCTCCCAGTGTGCCTGAAGTGCGATTTGCAGGAGAGGCTGCTGGACCCAGCTTTGTTTTCAGGGCCAGCTGATGGCACTGGGAGAGCAGCAGATCCCAGTTCTCCCTGGCACGTGGCAGCCTGGCCATCCACAGTGCTGCACAAACTGCGGGTGCTAAAGTAAGTGCTGCTCCTTGCCTTCCACTGGGCAGCTGGGAGAGGGTGCAAGAAAAGCTTCACCTTCCTGTGCAATATCATCCTGGGGCCTGGTGACATCACCAGGAGGCTTTGGGGTGCTGGTGAGCCAAATTCTGGTGTGAAAAAACCCCAGTTCCATAACTCTTCCTCTCATAGAACAGCCCTTGTGCAGACCACGGTCACACCTGCTGTCACCACAGCACTGAATGAGTGTGACTCCATAGGTGTCATTCATGCAACAATTCTTTCTCCCCAGTGAAATGTTTTATTGCAATAATTCTGCTCTCTTCATTACCTAGTGAGGCCACAGCAATTAATTAGATGCCAGAGCCTGAGCTAATTAGTTGGAGTTGTAGTAAAAAGCAAGCAAAGCCTCATAGTGCTGTGATTTCACTTAAGAATTTGCTTCCCTGGCAGCAGTTCATGGCACAGGGCAGAGCACAGAGATGCTCCCCAGTGTCTTTTCTGAGCTTTATTTATAGGAAAAAACAGTGTAATTTCTGAGCTATGCAGTTGTTGTTAAAATCACGAGCACTAACACGAGCTGTGTCCCTGCAGGGCTCTGAAGTCTGAAGGGGTCTGTGAGTCTGTACTCTATGGGCTGCCCTTCATCATCAAGCCCACAAGCTGCTGGCAGCTGGACTGGGATGAACTGGAGACAAACCAGCACAGCTTCCATGCTTTGTGTCACAGTCTCCTGGTGAGTGTGTGAAAATTGCATTGTTGGGGGGAGGAATTGCCAGGGAAAGGAACAGTGAGTGCACACCTTGTAACATCTGGCTGGCCTGAACCAGGAAACATTTTAAAAGCTGCAGCTTCATCTTGTGGGCCTGAGTTGGGCCTGGAAATCCTTCCATCTACAGGAAAGATGCTACAGCTCATCAGACCTTAGAGAAGACCCACAAACCTACCAGAAATGAGCCTTTGGGGGTGTGAAGTGCAAACGTCAGGGTTGGAGTTAAGACTTGCAACTTCAAATGCAAAAATAATTAACCAAGGCTTGGAATGTGGAGAACTGGCCATTACTGACAAGCTGTAAAGCAAAATTGGGTGTTTTTCTTAAGAATTGACTTGCTAAAAGAACAAAGCAAATGCCATGCTGCCCTTAGCCCTAGTGCAGAATAGTTTCCCTTCCCTGGTGTGTGGGTGTGCCTGCCCTGAGCCCTGCAGCTCCCACGGTGGCAGTGCTGAAGGAAGTGGCTGTTGCCTGTTGTTCACACCTGGATTTTGCCCTTTAGAAAAGGAAGTGGATGCTCTTGGCCAGGCGTGAGCCCCAGAACACTGGACCCAACTGGAACGTGGTGGTGCATCCCTATTATGTCATTGTCCCCTCCGACTCTGCCACTCTCCTGGTGAAAGCAGTGGCCATCAGAGAGCTCCTGCTGCCATCAGCCTTCCCAGCCCTCGTGGCTGAGCACCCAGAGCGAGTCCAGGGCCCCATCGAGGTGAGTCACTCATTATCAGCTCTCATTATCACCTCAGCGGATACCAAGAGAAGGAAGTGGCTGTGACAATGTCTAGTGACAGCTGGAATGTCATGGAGCACTCCAAAACTCCTTCCCAGCAGACAGCTGTCTTCATGGACAGCAAACACCTGTCCTTTGGAGCAATTTGCCTGTCTGTTGGGGGGAAGAGGCCTTGTGAAGCAGAGTTGAGGGTGACAGTGTCCAGAAAGGGTGCTCCAGCTTGTTGGCTGGTACTGGGTGTGGGGAAGGATGGGACTGCATCCTGCAAGGGAATGTTTAAATCCATTAAGATCTGTTTGCAGATGCCTCTTGCTCTATACACGGCTAAGGGTGCTCCTTGTGGGTAGCAGCACAGCCACAGATCCCTCTACCCTTCACTGTAGGGTGGCTTAGAGTGTCTACAACTGTGTCCCTAAAAAGGAAACCCAAAAAAACACAAACATGCAAACCCCACAGCCTCTACCTGTCACATCCCATAGCAAACTCAGGTTCTTTCTTCCAAGAGCAGAGTGCCCTGAACAACTTGGAAGTGGAAGTTACTTACAACCCCTTGCACCTGAAGAGCAACCTCTACAAATACCTGAAGAGTTCCTTGTACAAACCTCCACACCGGCAGCAGCCCCAGCCCCGGGAGCAGCGCCCAGAGCGGCACCAGCCCAGGCAGGTGAGTCCCTGTGTGTGTGAGCAGCCTGGACGGGGTCTGATGTGCCCTCCTGGTAACATTCCTGCAGAAGGGCACTGCGGGCAGCTCCCTGTGCCCAGCAGGGCTTGGTGTGGCACCAGTAAGGCGAGGCACAGCCAGCACCTCCTCCCCCAAGGTGCATTTGTGTTTTGTCTCTGTCTTGCAGCCTCAGAGCAGAGCCAAAGCTGCAGTGGCTCCCCTCTTGATGGCTCCCTCTCCTCTCCAAACGTTCAGACCAGCAGCAGCAGCCAGGAGAGGCTCCTGTGAGGGTTCCCTGCTCCCCAAGGAGTACGAGGAGTTCCTGCAATGAGCACCAGGACCTGCCCCTGGGCAGCCACAAGTCCTAGCTCAGCAGCTGGCCGGATGTGGTCAGGCAAGACACTGAGCTTGGCCTTGGTCAGACAGGCACTTCCCATCGTTTGTTCCTCCTTGTTGTTGTTTCACGGTTGTGTTCGTCACCGAGCCAGTTCTGCAGGAAGTTTGCTGCTCGGGGACCCTCTGTCCAGAGATCCAGCTGTCCCCTGCAGCAGCAGCACCACGTATTTCCTGTTCTTGCCAGCACACGTCACCAGCCAGCCTCAAATTTGGGTTTCTGAGACTGGGTTAGCACAGGCCGCAGATCACAGATCTGTGGGAGCAGAAGAGCTGCAGGCAGGGTAGGGAGGAAGTCAGACAGACAAGGCAGGCAGTCGTGCTGAGCTGCCCTCATCCCACAGCAGCAGGTTCGGTGGGGTGTTTGAATAGGCATGAAACAGGGCTCTTGAATTTAATTTTAAAGCCTGGAGTTCTGCTCTCCCAGATGATTTGGTTGCTTCCGAGATTGGCCTTGCTGTCCAACGCCCCAGCTGATGAAGGGGGTTGTAGCAAGTGCCAAGCCAGGGCAATTCCAGAGAATTCCTGCCCAGATGCCAGCCTGTTTTTCAGTGCAGGTGTAGGGCAGCTGCCCCTGGCACAGCAGGAGCTGAGGGCAGCTCAACCAAGCCAAGGTGGGGTGATCTCACCAAGCCCCTGCTGCTGAGCACCAGCAGAGTTTTGTGTTCTACTTACTTGGTTCTGAAAGCTGTTTCAAAATAAAGTTATCCTCCATTAAGTTCATTTTCTGCCTGTGGTTTCTGACATGTCCAGCACTGCTATCCCAGCACTGACCTGTGCTTCCTGGGAAACAGCTGCAGGGTGAGCGAGGGCACGAGGCAAACACCACGATCCCATCAGAGCCATCTCTTCTCCCTGAGATCTGAGCTCTGGCAGGCCCTGCTATCCAACCAAAGGCATGGGCTGGCTCTTCGGTGCCCTGGCATCTCATCAGGGAGCTGCTCACAGCAAATCATCAAGGACAGGGATCTTGGAAGACAGAGCAGACACCCAGGCAGGCACAGGGATTGCTGGGTGCAGGAAGAAGCCAAGGGCATGAATGAACACACAAATGGCCCAGCCTGGGGCCTTCAAACCAGTCAACAACCTAAAAATGATAAAATCAGGTCCGGGGTGGGGGCAGCAGGGAGCCAACAAAGTTTTTGGAACCACCTCAGCCTCCCTCAGATTTCCCAAACCCATTAGACTTTTCCCCTTCTCCTGCAGTAAAACCCCAGTGGAGAAGAGGACTCAGCAGAGGGGAACAGCCACAAGTTGGTCCTGGTCACAGCTGAGCTGTATTTCTACAGGACTGAGGCCTTCCCCCTGCAACTTGGGCATCAGATAAATGCCCAGAGCTCATCACCTTATCACCATCTCACCTGAGGGGTGGAGGCCTGAACCTGAACCTCCAGCCTTCCCCAAAGGTTTGGTTGAGCTGGGGCTGCAGAAGTCATGCTTAGCCCTCTGCACAGGTGCAGCACAGTGCTGCCACATTGGTATCAACAGGCTGCTCAACCTGCAGAAATCACCAGCAGCCCCATCCAGATGTGGGGGCAGCCAATGCCAGGGTCTGGCACCACATGAAAAGGACATGGAATCTCTCAAAACCATTACCAGCACCAAAAGGACAACCTGTTTTCCTCTGGGTAGGCTTCTGCCCAAGGCTGGCCACACAGCAATCACCCAAACTGCACAGCAGGGATTGCAGATTTTGCCATTAAAGTCAATGGGATCCAGACTGAGCCATTCCAGGCCTTTCAAAGCAGCGGGGAATGGGGTGGGATCAAGCGGGAGGAGAGATCCTGTGACTTATCAACAGCCATTGAGCTACAGCACAGCAGTGGAGCTGGCTCTTGTCCCTGCCCAGCCTTATGCCCGGAGGCCATCAACATATCTGAGCCTGACTCTCATTTCCCTTCATCCCCTGGCATCAGGGCATCCCAGCCACAGCTCAACCTGGCAGGCACTTTTCTTTGAGGCTCCCTCTTAGCTCAGTAACTTTGGCACAGGCACAAATGTGCACCTGCATCTCCCCATCCATGCCACAGGCAAACATGTCGTTCTGAGACATACAGACTTTAATATTAAAATAACTTTGTATAAAAATACTTTTGGAGACTGATGGCAAGCAGCCTTCCACACACCACAAAGGCACCAGAGCCCTGCAGCCTGGTCAGACAGGAAGCCAGAGCAGAGTCAGAGCAGTCCTGCAGATCAGAAGGCACAGTGGAGCCAGCTCCAGAGCTGGAGAAACACACTGGGACTTGCACCAGCCACAGCTCTCTTGCTCTTGCTGTTTTCCTCCAGGAAAACACAGCCCCTCAGCACTGGTGAGCAAAAGGGGCTCGCCCAAACAACCCTAAGTCACCTGTGGGAGGAGGAGCCCAGCTGGCACTGGGATGCCCAGTCCCTCCTGAGATACAGACACAGAGCAGCAGTACCTTATATCTCCCCTAAGTCCTCATAGAGAGGGGACAAGCTGTACTCATCCACAGACTGCTCCTTCTTCTGCAGCGGCTGTGGTTTCATCACCTGGCTGTACAGCACCTCCATGTTGTTGTTGTTGCTGCTGTTGAGGCTGGGTTTGGTGAGCACCTTCGCAGCGCTGCCCCGCCACCTTCCAGGGTCCTCCACCCTGTCTGCCCCTTTGGGGATAAAGGCTGCCGGGGGCTTGGGGGCTGGGACTGGCTTGGGGTTCTTGGCCTTGGCCGGGAAGGCGGGTACCGAGTAATCGTCAGTGCTGGGGTTGTAGGGGTACTCGTAGCCGCCCTTGCCGTCATGGCCCTGGGTGCGCCAGGCCTCGCTCGTGGGCCGCGCCTCGTCGTAGATGTACGTGAGGGGGTGCAGGGGGCGGGGAGCGCGGCCCTCGGGCTCGTCGTAGATGTGCTCCTTGAGCCCAGGGGGAGCCTGGCCACGACCCTCGGCCCGGCCCTGCCCCTCGGCCCGGCCCTGCTCGTATGGGCCCGAGTACGGCAGCACCGGCAGCCGCAGCTTTGGCTCCTCCACAGCCCCGCCGGGCACCTTGGCCCCACTCACGGCCTTGCTGTCCACAGGGTCCGAGTACAGCGGGTCCGGCCACGGCCGCAGGCCCTTCACCGAGTCCAGGGGCTCCGAGTACACACTGGATGGGTCCTCAGCCGGCGGCACAGCACTGAGCACCTTGGGCAGAGGGGAGCGTGGCGGGGTGCTGGACACCGCGGGCTTGGCCGGTGGCATGGGCAGCTCTGGCAGAGTCCGGCTCTTCAGCAGAGATGTGGCATCTCTCTCCTCTGCTGCTGCACCAGCCCTGGATGCCAGCCCCGCTTTGGGTGCCGAGCTGTCATCCCCCTCAGCGGGCAGCTCCAGGTTCAGGCTGTCAGCCAGGGCCTGGCGGATCTGCACCATGCCAGGGCTGTCGGCTTCCAGCGAGTCGCAGCTCTGCCGGTTCTCCTCCACCTGTGCCTTCTGCTCCTGGATGGAGGCTTCCACCAGGCGGAAGATCTCATTGCCCTGCTTGGTCTCGAAGGTGAAGTTTCCAGGTCCTGAGTCACAGCGCCTGCCAGCCTCGAAGGAGAACATCACCTGAAGGGGAAGCAGAAGGGTCACGTCCTGCTCAGCACCCAGCGTGTCATGCAGGGCGTGTGGCTGCAGCATTGATCCTGCACATCCTGCAGGAGAGACTGCCCTGAAATCCTGCTCCTTCTGCTCCCACGCTGAGGGCCACTCTGTGCCCAGCAGCTGGGCAGGGAAAGGCCACACTGCCCAGCAGCCCAGAACAAGCTATGGAACTGGAACACACCTGAGGGCACATCACTGCTGGAGCCCTGCTGCCTTATGTGAGCAGTTCCAGCAGTTTCAACCACTGGCACCAGTTAATCTAGGAAATAACACTGAGGAGGGAGTAGGGTGAGAAGGTGAGTTACAGTTCAGCAGGGGAAACTAGTATGGAATCTTAGGTAAGAAGGGAGCAATCTGGAAGCAAGAGATACTAAAGGAAGGACGCAGCTTGGCAGCTCGGCTACCAAGAGTAAGCAAAGCATTGACCTGCCAGCATTAATCTGTTCATGGTAAAAGGTCCTCTAACGATAAGTCTTGCACCAGGGCTCTGCCCCTCCTCTGGCCTGAACACACTCTGGTGAGCAGGCTCCCACCAGCTGACATGCACACCCTTCCTGAGCCTCATTCCCTTGACCAGAGGGGATTTTCTGCCTCTCTCACAGGCAGCAGCAGCCTGTGTGGTTGCTACAAAGGTCTCTGGGGACAAACTTCTTTTCATGGGTCAGTGCTGCTGAACAGAAGCACAGTCAGTCCCTCTCTGCTCAGGTCACTGTGGGTGCAGCTCCCCACATCCTACAACTCTCCTCCCACCACCATCACAGACTCTGCACGTGAGCTGGACATCCCCACAGGGGCAGCTCAGTTTCCACCTCTGTTTTGGGAATGTGCCACAGAAAGCACCATCAGCAGAGTGTGGCTGACACAGTCACTGCTATAAACAGTCTCAGGGACACCACTAAACAGCCCCAGGGCCACCACTTCCTCCCTGTCCCGCGTGGCCCAGACCTCCTGCACTCAGGGCAGCAGCAAGGCAGATTGGGACTCACTGCAGGAGTCTGGAGAGGGACTCTGGAGAAGTCAGTAAGAATAGGAGCAGTTTGCTCCACAAAGTGAACAAATCCAGAGCAACTGGTGTCTCAAAGCCCTTCTGCTCTAGCCACCATCCTTAGGAGAGAGGGACTGAGCCCAGGGCAGAGCCAGAACTGACTGCCAGGAGCCAAAATCCCTGGAGGCTGGGGAGAGCTTGTGTGCAGCACTGAGGAATGTCTCTGCTCATGGCACAAGGTGGGAAGTGCTGGGATGGAGAAAGGGAGCAGCATAGGCTGCAATCGCCTCAGCAAAAGTGGGACAACCACAGAGGGGATCACTGTCCTGCCAGCCCATGCTCCAGCAGGGTGACACAGGGGGGAACTGAGGACAGTCAGGGTGACAGATATCCCTGGCAACTCTTCTGTGGTCACAAGGGGCTGCAGCAGACCTGGCATTTGGCAGGGCTGGCTGCAGGACATCAGCTCAGCCTTCCACAAGGGAACACCTGCAGCACACGGGGCTCCCCATTCCCCACCTTGTCCCGGCCGTATCTCCGGAGCAGCCGGTAGGGCCAGACATAGAGGATCCTGTCTGTCCGTGGGTCCTTCAGGACGAGGCTGTCACGCTCGGCCTTGAGCACGTAGGTGCCCCGCAGCTCGCACCGCTCCGCGGCCTCGGTCCGCTGCACCGTCACCCAGAAGGCGTTCACTGCGGGGACAGAGCTGCTCAGGGCAGGGCAGGGGCACACAGACAATGCCCAGCATGGCCCCAGTGATGGGGCAGCAGCAGGACAAGGCACCATGGAAGGTGGCCCCACATCAGGGCAGCAGGAAGGTCCCACCTTCATCTCTGGAGTAGTAGATGGAGTTCACGGCCATCTCCAGGGCTGGCGCCTCCCCGCTGCCCTCTCGGCCATACTGTGACACCATGCCATCGCTGGGGCCATTTCCCTGGCAAAGGAGAGCAGATCAGACCCAGAGTTCCCTTCCCACATTAGCCCTGGGCCCTTTTGCATGGCCTGGGCCCTGCTGCCCTCCCCGGCCCTACACAGCTGGGCTGTCCTGCACCCTGCTCACCCCACAGCCAGTGACAGCCTGCCCTGAGCCCACATGAACGTGGCTGAACAGGGCCAGGAAGCAGAGGAGGGACTTCCCTGAGCTCCTGGCAGCACCTTGTCCCCAGCTGGGCTCTGCACTGACAGGGTGCAGGGAAGCACAACCCACAGAGCTGCTCCCAAATCACGGCACAATCCAAACATACCCTCCTGGCCATACCAGCACAAGCACAGGGGGCTGATGGCCTGGCAACAGGGGGTCTGTGTCCTGCCCTGCCCAGGAGGGGTGGCCTGCAGAGGGGAAGTGAGCACTTCTATTTTAGCACATGCAGAACTGAAAGTGCAACACACACACTATCAGTGACCATGTGCCAGCACGGTCCCAAAGGGTCTGGGGAGGGACACACACCCTTGGTGCTTTCAGAGATCTTCCTCCAGAAAAGCCCCTCACAAATTACAGAGCCCTGTGCAGCTGGAACAAGACAGGGTCAGTGTGTGGCCAAGAGTTGGAGTTGTTCCTTGGAGCTGCAGCAGAGGGTACATCTTGCAGGAGGCAAGTGCCACAATCTCAGTTTAAAACCCACAAACATGAGCTTCTTATCAAGAAGCCCAAACAAGGGCCAAAAAAGGGCCATCCAGCCCTTATGTTTGGGTCCTAAAACCTCATGTCCTGACAGCTGATAGCAGCAGCTCCTCATCATCTAAAGCATCCAATGCAGCAGGGCTCCAGCCTGGGATTGGAAAGCCAAAAGCCACCAATCTTTCAGAGCCTTCTAAGGCTCCATTTGACCGCACTTTTTTTCATCTTCAAACGGAAAATTCTGTTCTGAACTCCAAATGAACTATGGTCCCAGCTCCCAAGCTGCTGGACCCTGCTTACCCTCCGGGCAGCAACATGACATAAAATCACATTCTCCATGCAGATGATCAGCACTCCCAGCTGAGGATCTCAGCAGAGATGCCACGTGCAGCCCCAGGTCCTGCTCCAGGTCAGGCCTTTCTAAAACATATGCCAGCCTTGAAGCTTTTTGCTCACAACTTCCTAAACTGTCAGCTTGCTTCTGGACCTCGGGCACACAAATCATGGCTCCCCTGTGAGGGATGGAACGAGCACAGCCCTGCTCCAAGCAGGTGCTCCTTGGCCTGGCCACTACCCTGCCCCACTCCAAGGGTGTGCTGTGCCCCCAGCTCGGCCTCACAAGCCACTTCCAGGGCAAAGGCTGCAACCCCAACTGCATCAGGAGACAGAGAGTCATTTCCACCAGTACCTCCCGGCCCCATCAGCCCCTGGCATTTGTGGTACAGACACACTTGGAGACTGCAGGGAGATGCACAAGGGACAAAGGTAAATCACACTCAGCAAACACCCATGGAGAGGGGGAGATCCTGGGATCACCAGCTGTGCAGCCAGTCCTCCTGCCAGGCCTCCTGCCCAGCACTTCAAGCCTGGAATCGGCTGGAGCCCAACCAAGGGCTCTGCAAACACCTCTCAGGAGGGAGAGCCAGGACTGTGGGGCTGGGCAGACACAGGCTGCTCTCCCAGAGGGCATGGAAAACCACACTCTCAGGGCACCCGCTGCCCAAACAGCCTTGGCTGGTCATGCTGGCTGACCACCAGCTCCAGGGCCTGCAAGGCTAGAGGACCAGCACAGATGGGGTGTCCGCAGCAGCAGCCAGGAGTGAGCCCCAAGGCTGGGCAAGGGGGTTCCAGGTCCTGGAACCAGATGGGTCCTGGAGCCAGGCACCACAACGCTCTCGAGGCTCTGCTTCCGCTGCCACTGCTGTGGCAGGAAAGGCAGCAGTGGTTGGGCCAAGAGGAAACACTCCTCGGCCATCACCTGGCCTCCGGCCAGCTCTTTATAGGGGGCTATATGGGCTCTGCACCGGGAAAGAAGAGTCCGACTTGAAATTTAGAGCCACAACCACGAATTATTGACAGCACGCCGAGAAGTCCCGCAACCCACAGCAGGAGCCAGCAAGAGGCAACTGGAGTGCCAGGGCCGGGTGTTTTAAACCTAGGACCACCGGCGCTGCCTCAGGGTGTCCTTCCCTGTGCCGCCAGCTGGGAAGGGGTCACCCCCCCACACACACTGATGTCCGTGTCCCGTCCCATCCCCTCCGCCGCCGGCTCCCTGCAGCCCCTCCACCCACCCCGGGGCTCACCGGGAAGGCGATCTGGCACAGCTTCGCCACCCACTCCTCGCTCTGCTGCTTCTCGGCCGCGAAGAGGAAGCTGCGGTCGCGGGTCTCCAGGCGGAAGGTGGCGGTGCCCGCGCGGGGGCCGCCCTCGCCCACCGGGGCCACGCTGGTGCAGTCGCTGAGCCGCACCACGGTGCGGGCGAGCCGCCGGGTGCCCGCCCGCCCGGCCGCCGACGGCTCCTTGCAGTCGAACACCTCGAGCCGGGCCACGCCGTGCTGGCTGGCGGGGTAGAGCGCAGACCAGCCGCGCTTCCAGCGCTGCGGGGAGCGGGGTCACACCGCGCCGGGGCCGCTCCCCACCCGGGCCGCCCGCTCATCGGGAGCGGCCCCGGGGCGCCTCCACCCCGGCACCCAGCCGGCCCGAGGGCAGGGAGAAGGGGAAGAGGGGAAGAAGGGAAGAAGGGAAGAAGAAAGGAGGGATCCCCTGGACCCACCTTGGTGCCGAACTTGTGGCTGTGCTGCACCAGGAGCGGCCCCTCCATGGCCGGCGGCTCCATCCCCGCGCGCCGCGCGCTTCCGCCCGCGCCACTGGGGCGGGGACGGGGCGGGGAGCGGGCGGGGACGGGGACGCGCGTGTCAGGGGCGTGCCCGCGGGTGTGCGCGTGCACCTGTGCGCGTGCGTGAGTGTGACCGTCTGTGTGCCCGCCTGAGCGTGAGTGTGAACATGTGCGTGCGTGAGCGTGAAGGCGTGTGTGCGTGAGTGTGAACTTGTGCCCCACACGTGTGGCACAGGCGTGTGCTATCACTGGAGATGGGAAAACCTGCTCGGATGGGCGGAGGATAAGTGAGGGCCGTGTGGGGAGTGGACAGGGGATAGGTGAGGTTTCACAGGACAGGAAAAAGGAGTGATGTCTTTGCTAGGAGAAAAAAAAAGCAAGTGGAGAACTCGAGGCTGCTTAGCACAAGTTCATAGTCCAAGAAAACCGTGGAATAAATAGCCAGGTGCTCCCAGAGAGAGCAGAGGAAGGAATGAATCACAGCAAACACCTGTGTATGCACAGCCCTGCACAACTTCATTCTCTGACTGTCTGTGTAATGCCATCTATATCTCTCTGCCTCCAACTATGCACTGAACCAGGCACTGAAGCCACTCCAGGGGCACTGGGATGCTCCCAGCACTGTCCCTGCCATGGCTGGCCACCCCAGCCTGCCCTAGCATCCTTGTGCAGGTTCAGGTTTGAGTCCAGCACTCCCAGCAGCAGGTGGGACAGATGCTGGCTGTGAGGCAAAGAACAAGGACAGGCACAGCCAGGTGCTCCCTGCACCTGGATGGCCCAGTCTAGTGGCACTCTGATGGCACTGTGGCCCTGCCAGGTCACTGCTGGTCAGTCACTCTCAGGCTTCTTGCTGCTTTGATGGCCCAGGGACCATGACTCAGTTTCCTGACACAACATAAATCGGCAAAGGGAAGACAGAGAAGCCACAGATCCTGGTTTTCCAGGCCCTGGTTCCCATTTCTCCACCTGTGGTTTTGATGAAACAGCTGCAGGTGAAGACAGCTGCTGGGGGAGACTTGGCAGTGCCTGGCTGCAGCGGTGACCCTCTGCACTCTCTTGGCTCCATCTCTCACACTTGCGTGGTAACAAAATTGTGCTGTTGTCCTGGTTCAGGAATTTAGTGTTCCCATTGAAACATCCCAGGCCACCTGCTCACTGCCCTATCCTCCACCTGAGGCAGGACAGAGAGGAAAATTGGAGGCACAAAAAGTAAAGATCACACTGGCTGAGATAAGAACCATTTACTAGCAACAGCAATGGGATGTAACCACAGCAGTACCAATAACAGAGTGTACAAGACAGGCGAACGATCAGACCGCAAACCCTGGCAAAACAACGGCATCAACAAACAGGGACAGTGGTCTGAAAAAGAGCAAAATGATTTGGTGGTGTCAAACACCCCGGCCCGTGTGTAGGCAGGGCCCCGTGATGTGCAGCTGCAGGACAGGGAACTCATGACGTGGCAGCACGTCTGCAAACCACAGCCTGTGGGACGGAGGCAACCACGAGCCAGACGAGTGTCAGCAGCTCAGAGCAGGGTGGCACAAGGCAAACAGCCTGACACAGGCAGGCAGGTGAGTCACCTGCAAGGCACATGGACCGGCCTGATGGCAAGGACCAGGAGAGGGAACGCACCCTAGGCCTGGCATGAGGGTGTGGCCAGGGCAGGTGCCAGCTCGGTGATGAACACAAGGGGATAATGTCACTCGACCCTCGGGAACAACTTTGGAGCTGTGGGGTCCCGGGAATCTTCAAATACAAGAGAAGGAAGTGTCCTCGGGCCGCGGGGGAGCTGGGGCTGGCGTGGGCACAGTGCCCGGGAGCAGCGGCGGCTGCGGCGCCGAGGGCTCTGGTGCGGGGGCTCCGAGACTGCTGCTCCGAGCATCGCCTCCCAGGGGCTCCGCATGGATTTCGGGGAGCCCCCACTCCGCCCCGGCCCCACCCGCGGGGCCGCCCCCTGCGCTGCGGCGAGCGCGTCTCCGCGGGGAGGGCGGGCGGTGGAGCCGCCCCTGCGCGAAGCCCTCCGCGCACCCTCCATCCCCTCCCGCGAACGCTCCATCCCCCCGCAGACATTCCACCCCTCTCCGCATCCTTCCATCCCCTCCCGCAAACACCTTCATCCCTCCACTCGCACCCTCCACCTCTGCGCGCCCTCCATCCTTCCGCGCACCCCTTCAACCCCCGCTCCCCCTCCATCCCCCCGCGCATTCGTCCGCCCCTCCGCGCATCTCTCCACGCATTCCTCCGTCCCCCCGCGCACTCCTCCGTCTCTCCGCGCACCCTGCGCCTGCCCCCGCGCCGGCAGGGCCGCTCCTGCGCGGGGATGGCGGAGCGGCCGCGCTTCCTCTGCGGTGTGGTGGAAGGTAGGTCCCTCCGGGGCCGCGGCTGGGGCCGGTGCCCAACCCGCCCGGGCATTGCAGGGGCTGGTCCGATCCACCCAAAGTGAGCCGGGCCGGGAAGGGCCCCAGGCTGTGGGGGAGGCGGGAGTGAGGGTTCTTGCACAGCACCCCATCTCTGCCGGGGGTCTGGACCAGCACCCCTGGGATGCTCCCAGCTCTCCCCAGAGCCCCGCTGAGCCCCGCAGCCACACCAGCAGAGCCGACTCCCCCAGAGGGGCACAGGGACCCTCTGCTCAGCCTCCAGAGCTCTACATGGGGTTCTTGGCTGCGCTGGACTCAGGGGCAGCTTCCCGGTGTGCCCCACCTGCCCACCCTGCCCATGGGGCAGCAGTGCAGGACCCAGAGCTGGCTCCCAGACCCAACATCCCTTTGGAGCTGAGCCAGGCCTGGCAAAATCTTCTGCCCTTCTCCTGGCAGCACAGTACCCCCCTGAGGGCCACTGCCCACTGCCTCACCTGAGAGGAAGCAGGAGCACCATGCAAATAAATGTAAAACAACCAGGAAATGCAGGGGTGGAGAAGCTGACATGAGTCAGACAAGAATCATCGATATAGCAGAGCTGACCTGGGAAAGAGGACAGGGATGCTGCTGGCAAAGCCATTCCAAGAGAACACTGCTGGCAGGGTGTGTGCAGGACTGAGTGTCCTCCTTGCCAGCCCACATCAGTTCACAGCAACATGTGCTGTGAAAGTGTCACTTGCAGTTGCCATACAGGGACTCTGGGGACCTAACTGTGATCTCGAAATAGCAAATTATTTACCACAGACATAACTTTGAAATGTTTGCTGGGATTCTTGAGTGGCCACAAATTTGGCCCCATGTGCAGTGGGGGATGGATAGCAAGGTGACTATAAATTATTTCAAAGTATATGGAATAACCATGTATGTGTTCAAGCAGGTAGAAGATCTGTCTGCAGAGAGAAGACAGATGGAGAGTGGGTGTTGCTGTGGTGCAGCCCACCTCACCACTGCCCAGGGCTGGTGCTGAGGGCTGCAGGGTGGGCTCCTGCCAAAGGGAGCCAAGGCAATGAGGGCAGAGGAGCTCTGGGACACTCACGTGCTTTGGGAAATGCAGGTGCTTTCCTGGGTGGTACTGGCCTTGTGCCAGACACTGAGAGCTGATCCTTTCTCCCAGCATAATGGAGTCAGTGCAGCCTGTCCCTGTGCACTGCCCAGTTTTGGGAACGCTGTCACTTCCCAAAGTGCTCCCCTTGGCTGCTGAAAGGTGCAGTGATTGACTCAAAAGTTGCCCGTGATGCAAAGAAAAAGCAGGAAGGTGCCTTGATGGCCAATTTCCATCACTCTCCCAGATGTAATGGATTTTCTGTGAGACTTGACGTTGCAGCTGCCAGATCTTGCAGAGACTTGAAGTGGCTGAAAGTTCTTCTCTTGCTAAATCTCCCATGCTGGGACACTGACAGGTTCCCCTTAACCTCTGCTTTGAGGAGCTGCCAAATCTGCATCTCTCCAAACTCATTTGTCTGCCTGTCCCCAAGGGAAAGGGCTTGTGTTCCACTGGAAATCCTTTCTCCCTGTCTTTGCAGATAACTCTGCACTTCCCAGGGCTTCCAACACACAGAAATAGGAAGGGTTCTTCCTTGGGAGTGGTCCCAGTGGCAGAATGGGTGCTGCATGTCCAGCAGAGCATCTCTGCATTCAGTGATAGCACAGACAGAGACTGTTTTAAGGCACTAACAACTACATTTTGCCCTTTTCCCCCGCCCTTTTACAGGTTTCTATGGGAGACCATGGTCAATGGATCAGAGGAAACTTCTCTTCCAATGGCAAGTACCCCGAATTTTCCTCTCTGAGGGGGCGGTGGCATCGAAGGGGGCTCACGCTTCTGCAGTGTCCCCCTGTCCCAGCGCTCGGGAAGGATCCGCGCTTGGCCGGGCCGTGGGTGCCGCGGCACGGACGGACGGACGGACGGACGCGGGGCCTCCCCGTGCCGGCAGATGGTGCTGGGACTCCACGCATCCCGGTGCAGCGCCGTGTGGGTGCGCTGGCCGCGTCCCCGCTGCCACCAGCAGCAAGCGAGGACACCAGGCGGGCAATTCCAGCCAGCCCAGGCTCGCTGGAGCCGGCCTGAACCCTGTAGGAACGGGGGCATCACTCCATGCTGAGCACAGGTGGCTGCTGTGTCCTGAGGCTGCCATCCCTGCCTGGTGTGGGTGGCTCTGCTGTGTCCCCGTGAGTCCCCACGCCTGTCTGTGCATCACCCCGTGTCCCAGTGATGGAAGGATGTGCACAGGATCGGTCTCTGGGATGGGAGTTGGTCCATGCAGCTCCTCTCCAAGCAGCTGGTGCCCTTGCACAGGCCATCCATGCACAGGGATGAGCTGCACTGACAGGACCTGCCACCAACGAACTTGGCTTTGCAGGGCCTCCCATGGGCAGTGCAGTGGTGGCAGTGTGGGCAGTGCCCTGGTGACTGCATGGGCAGTGCAGTGGTGGCAGTGTGGGCAGTGCAGCGGTGACAGTGTGGGCAGTGCAGTGGTGACAGCATGGGCAGTGCAGTGGTGGCAGTGTGGGCAGTGCAGCGGTGACAGTGTGGGCAGTGCCCTGGTGACAGCATGGGCAGTGCAGTGGTGGCAGTGTGGGCAGTGCCCTGGTGACAGCATGGGCAGTGTAGCGGTGACAGTGTGGGCAGTGCCCTGGTGACTGCATGGGCAGTGCAGTGGTGGCAGTGTGGGCAGTGCCCTGGTGACAGCATGGGCAGTGCAGTGGTGGCAGTGTGGACAGTCACAGGTGTAGTTAAGGACCAGAGTGCAGGGACCAGAGATGTGGGTACAGAAAAATGGAAGGGAAACAAGCTGGGATGTTTTAAAGTACCCCAGGAATGAGAAGGTCTAATGGGGGCCTTGTCTGGTGCTGGTCTGGGATGTATTCACATGGTGGCACATGAGAGTGACATGTCCACCAGTGCTTTTCTTATCTGGAAAGAAACAAGATAAGGGACTTTCATCATGAGATACCTGAAGTGCCTCCTACTCTGTTGACCATGAGAAAATGTAAAACATTTTCTACTGAGGAGGATAAATAAAACCAAATGAATATATCAGATGGCTTCCATACAGGAGTGCCAAAAGAGGGAGGTGTTTGCCCTCCCAGGGGGCACATCCTGCTGCCCTCTGACACAAACCTTAGAGCTCAGCACTGCAAGCACTGGCTGAGATTTCTGTCTCCCTGTGGCCATGCAAAGAGCCCGTGGGGAGCCTGGGTGACCCCTTGTTCTCCCTGCACAGGCTGCAACGCCAGGGGCTGAACTGCTACATGTACGCACCCAAGGATGAGCTGAAGCACCGGCTGCTCTGGAGAGAGCCCTACACAGAGCATGAGGCAGGTAGCGGCTCTGCTGGGCCCCACGGGGGGCTGCAGGCATCCTGGGCCCCTGAGGGGGTAGCATGGGCTGTGTCCCAGCTATTTCCATCCTGCCAGGACCCTGCCCATTGCATGGAAGCCCCTAGATCTTGCCAAGCGCAAGAAGATTCCCAGACCATGCCCATCATATGGAATTGCCTAAGGAACCACCCAGCGTGGGGAACTCCCCACGTGGATCTCTGGGAATGTAATCTCTGGCCCATAGACCCTTGTCAAAAGTCCTCTGTGTCCTGAGGGAGTGGAAATGGTTGTCCTGGAGTCTCTCCCCTCCCAATGACCTCAGCTCCTTCCTTTCAGACTGCTGGGGTTCACTCTCCCCCCATCCCTTTTCCTGCTCCATCCCTTGTTTCCCCCATCCCTTGTCCTGCTCCATCCCCTGTCCCCCTTCATACTTTATCCTGCTCCATCCCCTGTCCCACTTCATTCCTTGTCCTGCTCCATCCCCTGTCCTGCTCCATCCCCTGTCCCCCTTCATACTTTATCCTGCTCCATCCCCTGTCCCCCTTCATACTTTATCCTGCTCCATCCCCCATCCCCCTTCATTCCTTGTCCCACTCCATCCCTTGTCCTGCTCCATCCCTTGTCCCGCTCCATCCCTTGTCCTGCTCCATCCCGTGTCTCCCAGCTCTCACAGACCCCCTGTGCTCTGTCCCCAGCCCGCATGCAGTCTCTCATCGAAGCTGCCCAAGAGCAGGGTGTGGAGTTTATCTTCGCCATTTCTGCTGGCCAGGACATGGTGTTTTCCAGCAGTGGGGATCGGCTCCTGCTGCAGCAAAAACTCAGGCAGGTACCGTGGGCCATTCCTTCATCCCACTGCTCCCAGGCAAGGGGCACATGTGTGGTTCCTGTGCCCACCCCATGGGCTGGTGTGGGGGTGTAAACCTCTCTTGCTGCTGCACAGAGGGAGCAGCTCTGGGGTGCCCAGTGGCCAGTGTGCTGTCCCTGTCATGGTGACAGAGCTGAGGGCTCCATGGATGCCTGACTGGGGGCAGGAGAAGGACCAGCCAAGCCCCAGAACTTGCTGGGCAGCACTGAGGCCTGGCACAGGCTGGAGCTTAGCCCCAGGTCCCCAAGGAGGGCAAAGAGCCACTGGCATAGTGGAGCTGCTCCATGGGCAGCTGCTACTCCCATGGCACAGCCCAGGCAGGAACTGCCCCATCTGTGATGTGCCCACATGCCCCTCTCTGGGGCTCTCTGCTGCCCAGGGATCCCAGCAGCCCCTGTCTGTGCCCACAGGTGGCTGCCATGGGGTGCTGCTCCTTCGCGCTGCTCTTTGACGACATCGACCCCTGCATGTGCCAAGCTGACAGAGATGTCTTCCCCTCCCTGGCACAAGCTCAGGCCTCTGTGGCCAACGAGGTCTACCAGGAGCTGGGCCAACCCTCCATCTTCCTCTTCTGCCCTACAGGTACTGCCCACAGCCCTGAGGTTCCAGCCCCCCAAACCAGGGAGCCCCTCACACTGGGGTGCCCTTTAGCTGCACCCACCCCCTGTCCCTGATGAGAGCTGAGTGCCCTGGCAGCCCCCACGGCTCTCTCTGGACTCCTCACACTCCTGGGGGAGCTCTGGACATTTTGGGACTGACAGGACCAGGCTGCAGCAGGGCCCCAGCCCCTGTCCATGATCCCGGCAGCCTCTCCTCTCCTGTTCCCCCAGCCCTCAGGGAATGCTCTGTGCTCTCTCCCAGAATACTGCAGCTCGCTCTGCTCTCCCAGCCCCAGCCTGTCCTGCTACCTGCAGACCATCGGCCAAGAGCTGCTCCCAGGGATCGGTGTCATCTGGACAGGTGAGCACCAGGACCGGCTCTGGGTGTGTGGCCACATGAAGTGTCTGCAAACCCTGTAGCCACAGGCTGTCCTGGGAGAGCCACCAGCAAGTGACCCCACTGTGGTGCCTCATATTGGGGTGTGCAGCCCCAGCCAGGCAGGAGTTTGAGCTGGGGGTCTGCTCTCCTGGCTTGGGAGCGTGGGTGGGGTGACCCAACCCACGTCTCTGTGTCCATGTCCCTGCTGTGTGTCCGACGGACCCTGTGCCCCACATGTGTCCCCCGCCCTGATGCTGCAGGCCCGAAGGTGGTGTCACAGGAGCTCTCAGCGGTGCTGCTGGAGGAGGTGGAGGCTGTCCTGAGACGCCGTCCCCTCATCTGGGACAACCTCTACGCCAACGACTATGACTGCAGACGTGTCTTCCTGGGCCCCTACATAGGGCGTGCTCCTGGCCTCATGTCCAGGCTCCACGGGCTGCTCCTCAACCCCAATTGTGAGCTCCAGGCCAACTTCATCCCCATACACACACTGGGCACCTGGTTTCGGAGCGAGCTGGGGAGCTGTGCCCACCCTGACCATGCAGGTACCTGGCCCCAGTGCCCATTGCTGCCCATCCTTGCCCAGCCCTGCAGCTTTCCTGCATGGAACCAGGGCTGCCCAGGCTGATAAGCTGCAGTTCCTTAGGAATGGAAGCAGTGGCAGCCCTGGGGGACAGCCAAGGTGCTGAGGACAGGAGCTACAGCCCCGAGGAAGCCTTGGAGCTGGCGCTGCGTGACTGGGTGGCTGAGATAAACCAGCAGGCCTTGGAGCCAGGTAGGCAATGGATCTGCACGTGCAGCATCCCTCAATCCCTGGAGTGCTGGATCAGCTCTGCCAGGAGCTTGGTGGGCACAGGGTGAGGGAGCCCCAGCCCTGCCCATCCGGAGGGTCTCTGGGGCTGGTGTGGCAGCAGGGCCGTGCATGCCATGGTGGGCAGGTGTTAGCATCCATCCTGCCGTGCTGCCCCATGGGTGCTCCTGCCACAGCCACATCCTGGAGAGGGTTTCCTTGGCTGGCAGCACTGAAACCTATGCCAGCTCTGGCAGCGGGGATCAGCCAGGGGTGAGCTTGGTGTTTTGCAGTGTTTGCCCCTGCAAAGCCACAGCCTCACCAGCCCCGGGGGCCTGAACTCGAGCCCAGGGTCCTGGCAGCTCATCTCCTGCCAGCTCAGGGATGGAGCTCCCCAGCACTGTGCTGCCCCATGGGCAGAAGTTTCCATGAAGGTGCCAAAGGGGCTTCCTTCTTGTTCTGTTCTGCCAGGAGGAAGGACCCCAGGACACCCCAGTGTCGGCCTCAAGGGAGGACCAAGGCTGCAGCCTGGCACGGCGGGAGGACAGGAGGTCACTCCCAACCCTCAGCCCCACAACTCTGCTCCTGGTGGGGCAGATCAGCACAGCCCCGAGCCCTGTGAAGTGACACCAGAGGAAGGGTGCAGGGAGGTGACCTCGGAGCCTGAGAAGGACAGTGGGAGCAGGACACTCACTGGTGATCAGCAGAGCCCTACAGGGGCTGGGGACCAGCTTGCCACAGGGAGCGGGGAGAGCTGTGAGCCCTCCTCTGCTCTGCCCAGTGAGGCTGGGAGTGCCCAGTCTGCAGGAATCCCAATGGCTACCGAGACCCTCCCCGGTCCAGTCCCCACCACAAGCTCCAGTAATGGGGCAAACACCAGTGAGAACATTTCCTCACCCACCAGTGATGCCAGGACAGGGAGTGGCAGCCCCACCCAGTCTCCCAGCAGCAGCCAGCCTGAGGCCATCAGGACTGATGTGTCCCAGACACCCCCAGGGCCTGAGGCTGGTGACAGCCATGTACCCCCAGCCCCACTGACTGATGAGGTTGGTGCTAGCCCTGGTCCCATGGCACCAGTCACCCCAGAGGAGGCTGGGTCTGGCCCCACGGCACCATTGACCTCCAAGGAGGCCAGGACCAGCCCCACATCACAGATGACCCCAGAGGAGGCCAGGATCATCCCCATGGCACCAGTGACCACAGAGGAGGCCAGGACCAGCCCCATGGCACCACCACCACCACCAGAGGAGGCTGGATCCAGCCCCATGGCACCAGTGACTCCAGAGGAGGCTGGATCCAGCCCCATGGCACCAGTGACTCCAGAGGAGGCTGGGTCTGGCCCCATGACCCTCAAGGAGGCCAGGACCAGCCCCACATCACAGGTGACCCCAGAGAAGGCCAGGACCAGCCACATGGCATTGGTGACCCCAGAGGAGGCTGGGTCTGGCCCTACAGCACTGATGACCCCAAAGGAGGCCAGATCCAACCCCACAGCACCACTGACCCCAGAGGAGGCCGTGTCCAGCCCTACAGCACCACTGACCCTGGAGGAGGTGCGGATGCTGGTGGAGCTCTTCTACCTGCCCTACCACCATGGAGCTCTGGCACAGGAGCTCCTGGAGCACTTTCGGTGGCTGCGGGCAAACAGCCTCAGCGTGGGGGTCCCGGCCACAGCATCCGATGCCTGCGGGGTAAGGCTGGTCCTGGTGCTGCTGTAGCAGGGTGACTCACCATGGCACGTGTCCCCAGGTGGCTGACACCCGGTGTGTCCCCAGGGCACACGGTGGCGAGGCCGGGCTCAGTCCTTCCAGCTGCTCTGTGCGCGGACGTGCCGCCTGCACAGCCGCTTCGTTGGCACCGCCGGCCGGGCGCTGCTCTACGACCTGCACCCCTACCTCTGGGACATCCGCAACATGCTGCTGGCCGCCAGTGCCTTCGTCCTCTGGCTGGGTACGTGGCTGATGCCAGCCCTGCCAGCCCCTGCCAGTCCCTGTCACACCTATCCAAACCCAGCTGTGTCAGAGTGCAGGACCCTGTGGCACTGGGGCACATCCAGGGCACCTGATGCTTGTTCTGGGCATCCACTGCTTCCCCACTAAGGAGGTGAAGGTTTCTGGGACCCACCCCAAAGATCTGGGGTTCCAGTGTCCAGCTGGGGGTGCCAAGGTCCCTTCTGGGACTGCACCTCCCCTTGACCCCTTTTCTGCGGCTGATTTGTGTCCTGTTCTCACCACTTCACCTCTTTGCAGATGGTCACCTGCTCTGCGACCCCGACCCCAAGGGCACGTGGGGGAACTGCTTTGGCTGTAAGTACGGGCACTGCCCTAGCTCACCCCCTACCAGCCCCAGCCCTACAGCAGCAGCCAGCGCTCGCTGTTAGGCTGCCCTTCCCCACACTCTGCCTGCCAAGCCGAGCAGGAATGGCCCTGGGAATGACACAGTGGGGCAGGATGAGGCACTGCTGCCAGGGACAGGGCAGTCTTTGGAGCAGATCTTCACCATATCTCACAGCCATTTCTAGGAGATGGTCCCTCAGCCCTTTTATGCCAAAGACCCCAGAGCCTGTGTGGAAAAAGGGTTCTGGGAGCAGTAATGCCCTGGGTGACAGAGGTGCAGCTGTTTTTGCAATGCCTGTGCATCACTTTGCACAGTTTTCCTCTGGTTTAGGGCTCCCTGGTTGCTCTGTGGGCCTTGTGACCTCTTAAAAACCAAGAGGTGTTACCAGGTGATGACCTGAGCAGGTCTCCAAGTTCAGTGTGAGAGGGAGCCGAGTGCCTTGAACCCCTTCCTCCGGGAAGCAGCCATGCAGGGCACGTTGCCACTGTCTCAGGCTGCACAGCTGGGGAACACATCCTTGGAGCTGTGACAGCAGGGATCTGCCTGGCACAGGCTGATCTCCTTTTGCCTAGCAGGTTTTTGTTCACCTCATGTGTGTCTGTGTCCTGCTGCTTCCAGGGTGCCAGAGTGTCACTGCCCCGATCCTGCTGGGGAGGGACGCCGAGCCCTGGGCACGTCGTGGGGGCCTCTTTGGAGAGCTGCAGGTGAGAATGTGTCCCTCATTGTGGGGGCTGCAGGAGCCATTGGGAAGCCAATATCCCAACCCTGCTGTTGAGCTGCTGCAAGCTTGGGAAGGCAGAGCTGCCCTGGGCCTCTGCACCTGGGCTGTGGTTGCTGGGATTTTGGGAGTCTCAGAGCCACCCTCTTCCTGGCTGCCTCCAGGATGCCAGGACCAACTGATGGACTGCATCTCTTCCAGGCACTGCTGCCCGTAGGGAACAGCTGTGACCTCTTCTACCATCCACCCCCGCTCTTCCCATCCAGCCAGCTGTACCTCCTGCGCCCGCTGCTGCCCCTGGACAAGGTGGGAGCCTTTGCATGGAGGGGTGTCCTACCAGAGCCTTTGCATGGCTTGTGCTGCCCATAAAATGATGAGTTATGGGTTCGTCTGCTGCTGACCCCAGGCTGAGCTCCCAGTCGAGGGTGACCCAGGTGGGGAGGGACCTCAGGTCCAGCTCTGCTCAGAGCCAGCTGGCCTGGGGCAGCTCTTGGGGCTGTGGTCAGCGTGTCAGACCATGGGCTGCAGAATGTGCTGTGGCCTCAGCAAACCCACCTCTCTGTGACAGGGGTCTGAGCAGATCTTGCTCCCCCACTCTGCTCCTCTCCAGCTCAAGGAAAGGCTAACAACACAAATCCAGGCACCACAGACATGAGTGCAGCTCATCTGCTCAGGCTGAACCTTGACAACAACAATGTCTGTGTCCAGTAAAACTCTGAGAGGAAAATCCAGCTGAGCCCATTAGCCTGTTGCAGGAACAGGCACAGCAGGGCACAGTCCTGTCCCTGTTGTTGGGTTATCAGGGCAGCCTCCCCTTTCAGGAGCAAGGCTTTTATCAGAATGTTTGCAGCAGCAAACTCAGCTGTGACCAAGACAGGACATTTGGGGATGTCCTGCTGTGCTCAGGCTCTCTGGAGACCTGAGTTTCAGTGTTGTTTTTGGTGCCATTCTGGCTGCTCTGACCATGCTCCGGCCTGGGGCCGTCTCTGCAGCAGCTGCTCTCAGGATGCCTGACCGGAATGGCAATTTCTGGTTTGAAGGCTGGCTGTGCTGCGGCGATGAGCCCGAGGCCAGCAGAAGGTGGTGGCTGGCATTGTGGCATGGCAGGCACAGCCAGGGCTGACATGGGTCCGGGTTTTCCAGGGAGAGCTTTACCGCATGTGCCGGGAGAGTTTGGACTGTGATCCCAAAGTGGCAGAGATCCTCGTGGCCCACCCGGATCTCCTTGGTGACAGGTGAGATGTAGCCCCTTTGGACTGTGCTGAGCCTGGACATGTGCTGGGTGATTCAGGACTGGGGAGTGAGGCAGTGGCCTCTCTTGGCATTCTTTTGAGGACCAGCTTTGCCCCATGGCTGGCAATGGCCTCACTGAGGGTGACAGTGAGGGACATCCCCATGCTGATGTCCAGCAGGGTCAGCCACCATTGTGGATGTCCAGCCTGCATGCTGGAGGCTGCAACGGCTCCCGTTGGCTGAGGGTTTTTCTACTGGGGATCTCAAAGGGGTGGTCAGTGGGTGCTGGCTGCTGTCCAGCTGGGGCATGAAGGACAAAGCTGCTCTGAGGTTTCCCAGGGGCTCCAGGCTCAGCTGAGCCGTGCTCCTGCTCTGCCTGGCAGACTCCTGGGCAGCTTCCTCAGCCTGAGCCCCGAGTACACCTTTGTGCTGGAGGATGAGGGTGGCCCATGTGGCTACGCAGCCGGAGCGCTCCACGCCGAGGGCTTCCTGCAGCAGCGAGACAGCAGCTGGCTACCGGCCATACGGCACAAGTACCCCCCAGACCTGGGCGCAGGTGGCCCAGCTCTGGGACAGGTGAGGGGACACCTGGAGCAGAGGGCAGCGAGGATGGGAGAGGTGGAAGGGGTTCCCTCACTTGTGCTTGTCTCCCACAGGATGCCCTGGAGGAAGCAGTGCTCTTCTTCCATGCAGAGCCACTGGCTGTGCCCCAACCCGTGCTGAGGCGTTTTCCCTCCCTGGTGCAGCTGGGCACAGCCCCCCGAGTGCTGGACATGGGAGCCAGTCGCAGCCTGGCCCTCTGCCTGCTGAGCGCACTCAGGGCCAACGGTGAGCATGACCTCCGAGTGCTGGCCCTTCATCCCAACTGCTCCCTCACCCACCGGAGCTGGGAGCTGGCCCCTCTCTGGTGCAGAGCAGCCCCAGCTCCCAGACACCATCCCTTTGCACTGGGGTACATGTGGACCTGTGTCTCAGGGCATCACAGGGGCACTCTGTGCCAAAGGGGCAGTGGAGAGACCGATCCCCTTATGGAGGGGGTCCCTGTCACTGTGCCTCCAGTCCCAGCACTGGGGTGCTGGTGCCCTGACCTCTCACCTCCCTTCCAGGGTCACGGGGAGTGTTCTGCCAGGTCAGCGACACCGACCGGCAGCAGCTGAGCTTCTACAGCAAATTGGGCTTTGTTGCCCTGCCGGTGGCCTGGGGCAGCTCTCCTGGCACTCAGCTCCTGGGACGTCTCCTCTGATGGGGCACAGGGAGCCAGTGCCCCAGGACAGGCTGGTTCCCCAGGACAGGCTGACCGCCCACCCCGCACAGTGTCGGCCTGAGCAAGCAGGAACAGAGGGGCACCTCGAGAGACCAGGTACACGTGAGAGGGGACACAGCCTGAGGGTGAGCAGGATGTCACTGGGATGTGTGCAGGGCTGTGAGGTACCTGGGTAGCAGAGAGCTATTTCTGCCACTCAGGGGATTTGGCCACCTCTGTGCCACCCCAACTGGTCCAGTTTGCTGGGCACCCTCCACCTTTGCTGGGGAGCCAGGCTGTCTGCAAGCCCCCGGGCCTGCGGGAGCCCACGGGCAGTGTTTGGGTTGGTGGTCTGGGAGCACAGCACGGTGCCTTAGTGCTACGGGAGTGTCCCTGTCACGCAGGCTGGGCTG
>JACBWW010000036.1:201135-223347 GCA_020086605.1 Lanius collurio | reverse complement strand
TCAGGGGAAGGGAAGTGCAGCCCTAGCCCCACACAAAGCTCTGCCCCACTGACACCCCTAGGTCCTTTCTGCAGCAGGGTCCTTGTCCCTGTCCCTGCATGGAATGGGGTCACACAGAGGGTGGCAGGGGTAGGCACCCTGCCTTTGGACAGCGAGGGGCAGCGAGCTCCCAGCCACAGGAGGTTGTGGTTTTGGGAGTGACACCAAGCCTGCCAGGGAATCCAGATTCCCATGTGACCCTGGGCTGCTTCCTGGTGCTTCTAGGAGCAGTATGTGGAACCCTGCGCCCTCCCAGACCTTGGTGGTGCTTATCCCGGAGTTCTGACCCATGGCAGGTCCCCTCCTGAGCGGGGTGGGGGTATCAGGGCTCCCCTGCTTCGTGCACATGCACTCCCAGCACTCCTGGGCTGCCGGGAAGTGGGAAAAGAGGAGCAGGCCCATCCAGGCAGCCGGATTGCGAAAGGGCCAGCGCTGGGCTGTGTGTGATGGGGCCCTGGGGAGAAGGGGAGGGATGGAGCCCTGAAGCCATGGGACTCACCAGACCTTCTCCTGCCCTGACTGCTAGGGACGTGACCCCATGCTCTCAGGGATGTCCTGGCATGGGACATCAACAGAGAGTGACTGTGTCACCCCGTAACCTTCCCAAGGAAGGATAAACAGAGCGAGCTTCCTCTCCCTTGTGCTGGCGGGTTTCCCAGGTCCTCGGTCTCTTGTGCTGCTCTTCTCCAAGTCCTCCCAGTTGTCAGTGCCTGGGATGCTCCATGTCCCCATGGGTGTGTCCAAGGCTGCTGCTGAGCGTTCATGTCCCTGTGAGGCCTCCGTGGCCTGGCCCTTTCCTGCTGCCGTGGCTTGGGATCTCATCCCTGTGCTGCAGGGGTGCCCCGTGCTGATCAAATACACGGGCTCACCCTAGGACCTGTTTCACCAGGAGCTGCCCCTTCCCGAGATCTGTTGGATGTTCCCTGGATTTTGGTGGGGCAGACTGAGGCCCAGCTGTGTGCCCAGTGAGCGCTGAAGGACACACCTGATTTGAACAGTACTGGGCCCTGGGCACCCCCATCAGCACAGCCAAGGAACTCTGGGAGGGGCAGGCCCCGTGCAGGACACTTGAGAGAGCAGAGTAATGTTGGGGACGGTGCCTGGCCATCAGGGCTGCAGGCCCTGTCAGGGTGACTCTGTCCAGGGAGACACAGCATCCCCCATCACCCACTGGGACAAGCAGAGCCAGTGGGCTGGCATGAGAGCAATTTGAGCAGTGCCATGTGGGGTGTCCCCTTTCCTGAAGGGTCCTTTCACCCATGCCAACCCCAGCAGTGCCGGACTGAGGCTGAGGGCTGGAGGGAGCCCCAAGATTTTGGTTCCACAGGACTCTCAGACACCCTACCACCAGCTCCAGCTGCGCTGCGGGCTGGGATGTGGCTCAGGGCCCCGTGCACACCCAGCTGTGACATTCCTGAGGTTTCCTGGGCAGTGGCAAGAACCTGGGCTGCTTCCCGACTCCCACGCCCAGCACTTGCTCCAGCCAGCCCGTCCTCCAGAGCCCTTTACCCTTACAGTGGAGTTCTGCTGAGCCTCTGTGCCCTCATGCCAGGGCAGCACATCCAGAGTGGTACAAGCCCTGGTCCAAGAGGAGACTGTCCCTGGCTGGAGCTGACAGCAGGATGGTCGGGATGCTGGGATGGGCTCCCCATCCAGATCAGCAGGCAGGGCTGGAGCAAAGCAAAGCCTGCCAGTGGAGCGAGCAGTCGGGCAGCAGGAGAGGAGCAAACGCACGGCTTGTGCCTCAGAGAACGGAAAAAGTGATGTGGACAAAGAGAGCCCTGTTAGCCTGACTGCCTGGGACACGGACACGGAGCGTGTTCGGAGAGGGAGGTGGTACAGGAGCGGGGAAGGAGCCATGCTGTGCTGCAGGGAGCTCACATGGCAGCTGTCCTGGGCTGGGCATGGAAAGGGCTTTGGCCAAACAGAGCTCAGCAGGGAATGCCACTGGGAAACTCTGAGGTGAGTGGCAGAGCTGAGGTGCCAGGGCAGAGGAAGTGCAGTGGGGGTGAGGGATGCTGGAGCTGAGCTGAACCAGGACCCAGGAGCAGGGATTACAGAGCCTGGAGGTCACGCTGCTGAGGCTCGCAGGGAAATCAATGATTTGCTGCTCAAAGCCCAAGCACTTTCTCAGGTGCCATGTTCTGGTCTCTGGTCCTTTGTGTTTTGTTCCTCAATGCACAAGTTTAAATTTTCCTTGTAGTCAAGGATATAGGCTGCACGATGCTGCTTTACCAGGCTGTCCCTATTCCCATCTCTGTTTCCCTCCCTTTCTGTCTCTTCAATCTATACTAGGAGGATACTTTTCTCCTCCTCCTGGCACAGTTTTGCTTTCAAAAGCATGTGATCCTCACCAGAAAGCCCACGGAGTGGTGACTTCCCCATGTAACCACATTTTAGTTCCAGCAGGTGACCAGTTTTAATCCACTTAGCAGAAAGTGCACTGATTTTGTTGAGTGCTAATTATTCATTAAAAGGTGGTGCGAGATGAATCGAATGCCTTCCAGTCTCAGCCTGTTATATCAACACAGTTACTCCAATTAACAGGACCTGTGATCTCATAAAAGGCCATTCCCGCTTCCTGACACGGGCTATTTCTGCTGGACCGTGGAGATTGGCATTAATTGTGCTGATGTCCTTCAGGGTTGTACTGACCCCGTTGCAAAACTGCCCAGTTCCACAGCAGAGCATCCTGCTCGCTCAGGAGTGCTGGGGAAGCTCCAGCTTTCCCTAAGGAAACACACTCCAAGGTGTGTTACAGTTAGCACTGAGAGGGCCCACATTTGTGTGTCAGGACAGCTCTGATGGTTTACAGCCCTTCCTCTGGGCAGGGCGATGTCACCTTGGTGACCCAGGGACAGAATAAGAAGTTTTGTTACTGCTGTGAGATGGCAAACTCATCCCTTCGCTGCTTCCCAGGCGATGTGGAGGTGAGGATGGAGCATTCCCAACACAAGCCCAAAAACCCCACTTTCCAAAGCCGCTGGCAGGGCTGGGGTGGCCCTTTGCCCCCGCCCTCCCTTCCTGCTGGCTGGGTAAAAGGTTCAGCAGAGCGTTTCTCTGCTGCCTGCCCACAAACATGCATCCTGCTGGGCTCTGCTGTTCTCACAGTGCCAGAGCAGGCAGCTGAAGCACCAGGAGCCCAAAGCTAGCTCTCACCAACCCCAGGGCTCCAGGCTGCCTGGGCTATGTCCCTACCACCTCTGTGGTGTCCCGTGTGCCCCAGCTGTGACAGAGGAGAGAGCCAGACTCACAGTGACATGATTGCCCTGAGGGATTCGATGTGCTTCATAGAATTACAGAGTTGGAAAAGACCTCCAGGGTCATCAAGTCCAGCCTGTGACCAATCCCCACCTTGTCAACCAGACCAGAGCACTGAGTGCCATGTCCAGTCATTCCCACCACTGTGTCTGGTGTAGAACTGGACCAGCAGTGCTGGTCCTTGTTACACCTCAATCCCTTGCTGAGCATCTCTGCAGGCACCAGGCTTATCCCAAGGCTCTCATTGCTCCTGGTGGAACCTCAGATGCAACGTGTGCCCAAATAGGCAGGCAGGCAGCAGGGCTGGGCCCTGTGGGGCTTCTGTTGGTGTGATGGGTGTGGAAAAAGGGTTGGCACTGGGCACCATCCTGGTTCATCCTTGTCTTGGCCCAGGAGGCATTCCCAGAGGCTGGAGTGTGGACCAGGTCCTCACCATCTGGAAAAGTGAACCAAGCAGGAATGAGGCTGATTCCTCTGTGAAAACCCTGCCCTGGAGGCTGGTGGGGAGGTGGAGCAGCTGTGCCAGCCCCCAGCTCTGCGTGAGGTTTGAATTTGTTTTCCCTTCCTCTGTGACACTGCAGCTAAACATGGAAATTTTAAATCACCCCAGGAAAGCCAGACCTTGTTCTTTTTAATGTTTTCTGAATACGAGCACGGTCTGTGTGAGTGCAGCGGGCAGGATGTGGAGCACTGAGATGTCTTGCTGTGGGGTTGTCCTGTAGGTATTTTGGGGTCTGTTTTCCCACCGTGGAAGGGACCAGCAGGGACAGTGGCATGAGGCTGCAGTGGACAGGGAGGTGGGCAGGTGGCTGTGCTGGTGGTTGTGGGTGAGCATCGGTCAGAACTTGTCAACACCAAGCAGAAATGCTGCTCCTGAGTTCCAGGATCTATGGGAATAGCGCACTGGGAAGGGAGGGCGGCTCACAGAGAAGGGTTTTCACTATTGTTTGCCATGGGACTGGTGCAGGAATACCACATCTCCCTCAGGTATTCAGGGAGCCACAAATATTGTCGGAGGAATGGAGGAACGCAGCACAGAGGAATGTGGATGCTCCGGCTGCCTCGCTCCTAATGGAGGGCAGGAGCGTGGGCTGGAATCCCCTCAGCCAGCAGCCATTCCCTGCTCCTGTTGGATCGAGCTCCTGGCCAGTCCAGCAGGGCTTTCCCTGTGCCCTGAGCCCGTTCCAGGTCCCTCGGCTCTGGCAGCAGATCCCCCTCCTTCCCTTCACCTCTCTGGGGGTGACGCACACCCCTGTGCACGTCTGCCCTCACTGCCCTTCAGATGCGACCGGGCGGCACGGTGGGGGCTCAGTGAGGGCTGTTGGTCGAGGGGAACAGGGGACAGGGGCACTGGGCAGGTCCCTGACAGCCCCAGGGGTGCAGG
Source organism: Lanius collurio (assembly GCA_020086605.1). Taxonomy (NCBI): domain Eukaryota; kingdom Metazoa; phylum Chordata; class Aves; order Passeriformes; family Laniidae; genus Lanius; species Lanius collurio. The sequence continues at coordinate 218,663 of JACBWW010000036.1, read as the reverse complement.
GCTGGTGCAGGAGCTGTGTGTGGAGGGAATTGGGCTGGCTCTGGCCAGGACAAGGCACGTGGCTGTGCTGGTGCTGGGTAGGGGGTTTAACCAGCACAGGGCTGGGCAGGGGGGCTGGAGTTCCACTCCTGCATGCCCTGACCCTGTCTGCCCCTGCAGAGCCACGCTGCCATGGGAGGCTGCAGCACGTGGGCACGGCCAGAGCTGCTGGTGCTGCTGGGCAGCGTGTGGCTGTGGGTGGGCAGCGCCCAGCCCACCCCACCAGGCCCCACGCACGCCCCCGGGCCCCAGCTGAGGTTTCGCCTGGCCGGTTACCCCCGCAAGCACAACGAGGGCCGCATCGAGGTCTTCTACAATGACGAGTGGGGCACCATCTGCGACGACGACTTCACGCTGGGCAACGCTCACGTGCTGTGCCGGCACCTCGGATTCGTGGCTGCCACCGGCTGGGCCCACAGCGCCAAGTATGGCAAAGGAGTTGGTAAGAGAGGGGTGGTGGGCACAGCATCCCCCTGGCACAGCCCCCTGCACTGCCTGGACTGGGGCGGGTGCCCTGACAGGTCTGCAAGGGGCAGGTTCTGTGTTTGCAGTGTCTGGCAGTGAGTGTGTGCACACGTGGGCACATGTGGGAGCTTTCTGTCTGTCAGAGCAGCCCCTTGGGGAGGTGGAGACCACCCAGGACTTTACTCTTGGCATTTCACTGGCCTCAGCTTTGTGCTACAGCTCCTGCTGCAACCTGTGTGGTCCCTGGCCATGCTCTTTGGGCACCTTCCCTGTTCCTGGGGGATGCTTGGCTCCCCCTCACCCCCTGGCTGTGTCTGGCAGGGCGGATCTGGCTGGACAATGTGAACTGTGCCGGAAGCGAGAGGAGCATCGGGGACTGCAAACACCGGGGCTGGGGGAACAGCGACTGCAGCCATGAGGAAGACGCGGGTGTTGTCTGCAAGGATGAACGCATTCCAGGCTTCAAGGACTCCAACGTCATCGAGGTGAGGAAGCTGCTGGCCAGGGTGGGCAGCTGGTGATGTCCAGGATCCCACAGAACACCTGGGTGTGGGGCAGTCTGGGAACTCTCCCTGGGAGTGCAGGAAAGCAGTACTGGCTTTCCTGGCTGTGCTCCCCAGAGGTGCACCTGGGGACTCAAGGGGACGAGGGGCACTAGGTACACTGGATGGTATTTGGTCCTTGGCTGCCCAGGGCCATCAGATGTGGCTGGCAGGGATGCAGGAGTGGCTGTTCCTGTGCCTTTCCTGCATCCTTGGAGATTCCCTGGGAGTGGGCTGGCAGGAGAAGGCATGATGGGATGTGATGTGAGCTGGGGCTGACCTGATCCCCACAGACCGAGCAGAGCCATGTGGAGGAGGTCCGGCTGCGGCCAGTGGTGTCCGGGGGGCGGCGGCAGCTGCCGGTGACAGAGGGCATCGTGGAGGTGCGCTACAAGGACGGCTGGGCACAGATCTGCGACCAGGGCTGGGACAGCCACAACAGCCGCGTCATCTGCGGCATGATGGGCTTCCCGGCAGAGAAGAAGGTCAACAGGAACTTCTACAAGTGAGTGAGGCCGGCAAGGAGCCCATGGAGGTGGGGTGTCAGAGCAGAGCCGGGGGCATGGGGCTGGGGATGGTGCCAGGGGCATGAGGTAGTGCTGGAGGGACAGCAGAGGGTGTGGCTCCTAAAATGCCTCCCACCCTGCTGCTCGCCAGTCCGATCCCCAGCTGGCTATCTGGACACTCACTAACCCAGCTGAGGGGCTGTGGGGTGGTTGTGGGCCATGGCTATCCCCCTACCACACACACTACAGGACCAAGGGGAGCGCATTTGCTCCCTGGCAGTGGTGCAATGTCATTTTCCTCTGGCTCCCCATCCCAAGGGAGGTTTGCAGCCATCAGGGGATGCTCCAGCCACACCATGGCTTGAGCAAGGGGCGTGGACAGGCCATGCGTGGCATTGTGTGTGCCCTGAGCCGGCAGCTCCGGTGTTGCTCCGCAGGCGGCCGAAGCGAGCAGCCAGGATGAAGGGCCACAGCCCAAGGCCAGGCAGCAGGTAAGGGGCCAGGGCGCCCCATCTGCTGAGCTGTGGCAGAGCTGGGCTGTCCGGCCCCGCTGGTCTCTGCCGTCAGAATGGATCCTGGCACAAATGGATCCAGACGGAGCAGACTGAGGGCCTGGGCTGCACTGGCCCAGTAGGACAAACCCCACCCCAGGGGACTGTGCATGCTGGGATCCCCCATTCCCCACAAGAGATGATCTCTCTCCCAGGCCAGTCATGCTCCAGCCTTGTCCTGCACACCAGGCAGGAGTCCTGGCACCGTGGAAGGGGAGCAGGAGGCCTCGGAGCAGAGCTGTCTCTCCTGGCGGATGGGGAGGGAGGGCTGTGGAAATGGGCTGCTTTCTTCAGAAAGCAGCAGTGGGGACACTGGAAAGGCTGTGCACCTCTCCATTTCCTGCAGGATGGGCTGGCATGGGCACCAGAGCCCATGCTCAGCAGTGCTGATGGGCACAGCATGGCAGGTCCTGCCCTGAGTGCCACATCTGCTTGAGGTCTCTTGCATCCTCTGCCCACTCGCTCTAGCTGCCTTTCTGCCAGACCCAAGGGATGGTCTGACTGCCTTTTCCCTCCATCCCTGAATCCTGCTGCTGGATTTGTTGGTGGATACAGTGAGCCAGAGCCCATCCTCTCTGGGCTCTGCCATGACACCTCATTCCTGAGCCCACTGACAAGATGCTCTGCCCCCAGCACAGGGCCTTGCCCTGGTCCCAGTACCTTCCCTGGTGCTGAATGTGCCCTACTGTGAGCTCTTCATTGTGACACTCCCAGGTCTGTGTTCCCAGCAGTCATCCCTGCCAGCTCCTGCAGTTGGCAATGGGAATTCAGGCAGGGTCATCCCCTGGGTTTCCTCAACCCCCACCCGCAGGTCCTGTTTGTTACGATGTGCTGTTTCCTGGCTGGTTTGGTGCTGACTGCCCCTTTCACAGTGAGCAGGTCCTTCCCCTGCAGCACTGGAGGAAATATTTTTATGTCTCCATGAGGCTGCAGTCCTGTCCCTCTGCCCAGAGCAGGAAGTGGCTCCTGAGAGCCACACTCTGTTTTGTAAGGGCTGATCAATTTGGGGCTTCCCAGCCACAGTCATATGTGGGCACAATATCCAGGCTGGAGGGGATCTCTCGGAGTCCTGGTCCAACTCCCTGTGTGGAGCAGAGCCAGCTGTGGGTTAACCCAGGACTTCATCCAGCTGGCTTTTGAAACCTTTCAAGGATGGCAATTCTGCAGTCCCGTGGTCTCTGCTCCAGTATGAAACAGCCCTCATGGGCAAAAGGTTTCCCTTACCCTGAGCCTGAACCTTGTGTTGTCCATGACACCTCTTTTCTCTTGTGCTCTTCCCTCCCTGCTGGAAGAGCCAGGATCCCCACAGCTCCCACCTCAGCCCTGGCTGGAGCAGTCCCACACCCCCCTCTCCTCCCACACCGCTGTCTTGCTGCTCTCTTGGGGCTTGCACCACATAAATGACATCTTTTCCTGGGGACCTAGATCCAGATGCAGGATCCAGATGTGGTTTCCTGAGTGTGGATGGTGTAACCGGATGGCGCTGATGCCCTCTGGCTGTCTGAATCCCAGCCCCGTGCTGTGTCCTGGGGCTCGCTGGCCTGTGCAAGCTGGCACCAACCTGTGCTGACCTGCGGGGACAGTGGCCAAGCTTGGTTTTGCCTGGTCCTTGGGGCTGTCAGTCCCCTGCCCTCCTTTGGGCCACTCTGCTCTTCACTCCTTGCAGGCTCTGGGGTTTTGTCTCTACTCAGCATCTTCCTCCCTGAGGGAAACAAAGCATTTGAGCATGCTGAGATTGCACCTACACGTTGTATGTGCTGAGCCCCAGGCAGCTTCCCCTCACGGCTCAGCCTGTTCCAGGGCTGCTCCCTCGCTGGTCGTGGGTTCTTGCCAGCCTGCAGCAAGTCCCACCGTGCCCCATAGCCCCAGGGTGAGCACCCCAGGGTCGCCTGTGCTGCTTGCTTGGTGCTGCTTGCTGGGTGTCCTGCTCCTTGGGGACATGGCACAGTGGTGGCATCTGGTGTCTGGATGAGGACACGGACACACCTCACCCACACCTGACTGATCAAATGGTGGTCACCGGTGTTTGATCTTTTGCTGTGTGACAAGGCAGAGGAGGATGTGGCTGCATCCAGCAGTTTCTTGGTGGGAAGCATGCAGGAAACTGCATCATTGCTGAGGAGTGTGGCTGTGTCACACTGCTAGTGGCAGATGATGCTGTTGCACCCTTGTGTGACACGAAGGGGATGCACATGAGTCTTGCCAAGGTGCCCAGTTCAGCCTCCAGTGAAGCCAGGGCAGGCTGTGCTCCCTGTGTCACTGCTGTAGGCAGAGGTGACAGCCTGAGCCCCGGGCTCTGTGATGGTTGTTTTCTGTTTTCCAGGCTGGCCTCCAAATCTCAGCCCAAACAAAAGCGCAGGGAGGACGTAGGGCCCAAGAAGAGGTAAATGGCTCCGGTGGCGAGCCAGAGACAGGAGCCTCGTGCAGTCCCACCAGAGCTGTGCGTGTCCCCACGTGCATCCCCATGCTGCTGGGGGTGTGGGACAGGCAGTTGGCGAGGGGTAGGCACCTGACAGGCACTGTGTGTCACCCCAGGGACAGGGCAAGGGGCACAGCCAGCATGTGCAGCCACAGGCAGGGTGGCTGGTGACACCTCCACTGCCACTGGCCGCCCTGGCCGTGGCTCAGGGCTCCTCTCCCTTCACAGGCTCTTCATGGAGCGGCAGCAGCCCAACTACCGTCTGCACTCGGTGTCCTGCATGGGGACAGAGGTGCACCTGTCCATGTGCTCCTTTGAGTTCTACCAGGGCAACTCCTCTGCTGCCTGCGGGGCCGGCATGCCCGCTGTGGTCAGCTGTGTGCCCGGGCCCCTCTTTGCCACTGGCAATGCCCACAAGAAGAAACAGCGCCAGCAGCAGCAGGGCCAGGTGAGACCCGCAGGGAAGGGGACAAGTCCTGTGGTGGCCCACAGCCAGACAGTGCCCCACAGCCAGGTTCTGTCTCCTGGGCTGTGTGAGTGTGTGGGGTGCTGGGTGACTGGCTCTGGAGCAGGAGGTGGGGACGGTGTCCTGTGCCTGCACATCCCAGGAGTCGTGGCCAGCACTGCATTGTGACATTCCACACTGTCCCACGCCTGTCCCCACTGCCACAGGCCCGGATCCGGCTGAAGGGAGGCGCGAAGGTTGGCGAGGGCCGTGTTGAGGTGCTCAAGAGCAGCGAGTGGGGCACGATCTGTGACGACCGCTGGAACCTGCAGTCGGCCAGCGTCGTGTGCCGCGAGCTGGGCTTCGGCAGCGCCAAGGAGGCCCTCACCGGGGCACGCATGGGCCAAGGTGAGGCTGCCAAGGCAGAGGAGCCACACATCCCCTCCTGAGGCTATGGATGAGGCACTTGTCCGGGCTCTGCTGGGCTGGGGTGTCCTGTGGGCACTGAGCTGCTGGATGCACGTGGAGCATCCTGATGGGACTACGGCCACTCGACCACACTGCTCCAGGCAGCAGCTGTGAAGGCCAGAGTGTCCAGCTCCCTCAGGCCTGCCGAGAAGAGAGGGCAGCCTTGGGGACAGGGTGGCTCTGGGCATCCCTGTATCACAGGGCCCTGAGTCCTGCTGTCCCCTGGCAGGGACGGGTCCCATTCACCTGAATGAGGTGCAGTGTCGGGGCACCGAGAAGTCCCTCTGGAACTGCCCCTTCAGGAACATCACACAGGAGGACTGCAAACACACGGAGGATGCAGCTGTTCGCTGCAACATCCCCTACATGGGCTACGAGAACCTGGTGCGCACCACGGGGGGCTGCCAGCTCTGTGGGGCTCCCAGCAGCGGGGCCTCAGAGTGGGGTACTGGGGGAGTCCCATGGGATCCATGGGACCCTCATCTCTCCTCCTCTGCACCCCACATACTACCCTCTGCTCTGGGGCAAGGGCTGCCCTGGGAGCTCAGGGGTTTTGTGGGTGGGAGTCCCTGTGAGGAGGGAGTGGAGGGGAGGCTGTGGAGGCTCTGGGTGCTCTGTGGGTGATGTTGTGTAAGGGGAGGTGTGGGGCAGCTGCTCCCTGCTGCTTTTCCTGCCTGTGCCCACTCTCCATCAGAAACACCAGAAAAAAAATCACTGTTGGCCAACCGAGAGAGATTTTTTTACCTGTGATGAAACAGGCAAACGGAGCTGCTTGTTCCTGTTTGCCCTGGCCCAGTGTTTCATCCACTTTGAGCTTTTTTGATGATCCTTAACTCTCTCACACCTGTCATTTCTGAAATGACGCCATTTCAAAATGAACTGTTTTCCCTGCGCTGGTGAGACAATCCCCAAACTCACTAGCAAATTCTTGTCCCCAAATCCACCAGTTTTGGCAAGTTCCCTGCTAACTAAAGTTGTGCTTGGCTCTGCTCAGTTTCTGGCTTCCCCTTCCCCCTGTGCAGGCACCGCAGCTCAGCCCTGGCTGTGCCAGGACGGGGGCTGGGGACAGTCCTGTGATCCAAGGGGAGCATCACCTGTGATGGTGATGATGCTGCCACTGCCTTTCTCCGCAGATTCGGCTGAGCGGGGGCCGGAGCCGCTTCGAGGGGCGGGTCGAGGTGGCGGTGGGGGCTGGCGACGGGGACCAGCCCCGCTGGGGTCTGGTGTGCGGCGAAGGCTGGGGTACGCTCGAGGCCATGGTGGCCTGTCGCCAGCTGGGTCTGGGATTCGCTAACCACGGCTTACAAGTAGGTGCCAGCACCAGCTTGGCCAGGGCAGCAGCAGCCACCACCACTGCTCACAGGGCTGGGGACAGGAATGGATGGGGCTGGGGATGGGGCAGAAGGTGGCACAGCATGGGGTGCTCGCTCACGGCCCCAGGGCTTCCCCGCAGATCCGCCTGGCCGGCGGGAGGACGGACTTTGAGGGCCGCGTGGAGGTGAAGCGAGGCAGTAAGTGGGGGACGGTCTGCAGCGATGGCTGGACCACCAAGGAGGCCATGGTGGCCTGTCGTCAGCTCGGCCTGGGCTACTCCCTGCACGCCGTGACGGTAGGTGCCAGCGGGGAGGGTCCCGGTGACGCTCTGGCGAGCACAGGCACCGGCCGGCACTTCCCGAATGACCATGGGGCTGCATGGGGACAGATGGACGTGGCCACTCCATGTCATAGGACAGGACCTTGTGGGCAGCGAAGAGTGTGGGCAGCTGTGGTGGGGGCTGGCTGCAGCCTGGGCATGAGTGAACCAGGGCAAACTGGCCACCAGCCCTGACACCCAGCCTGCCTCACCCCCTCCCCAGGAGACGTGGTACTGGGACGCCAGCAACGTGACAGAGATGGTCATGAGCGGGGTGAAGTGCGCTGGCCACGAGATGTCCCTGAGCCACTGCCAGCACCACGGTGCCAGCCTGAGCTGCAGGAACACGGGCACACGCTTTGCTGCAGGCGTCATCTGCTCCGAGAGTGAGTGGCCACAGGGGCTGCGGGCAACAGGGGCTGCAGGGGGGCTGCCTGTGGGTGGGGGTTCTGCAGGGGAGGGGGTCTATGGGGTGTGTGGGCAGTGGGGTCTGTGGGTGGTGGGGTGTGCAGACAACAGTGCTGTGGGGCCAGGGGCTCTGGTCAGTGGTCAGTGTTTGCACATGGAGAGGCCGCAGGGTCAGCCAATGCCCAGACAATGAGAGGGCACATGTCCACCCCTGCTGGTTCAGCCCTGCCAGCAGTGGGCACTGCCCCATCCCCTCCACTCACCCCATCCCTGCCAAGCAAAGGGCCTGTCCCTGAGCAGTCGCCTGTCCCCAGCTGCCTCCGACCTGCTGCTACACGCGCCGCTGGTGCAGGAGACGGCGTACATCGAGGACCGGCCGCTGCACATGCTGTACTGCGCCGCCGAGGAGAACTGCCTGGCCAGCTCGGCCCGCCTGGCCAACTGGCCCTATGGGCACCGCCGCCTGCTCCGCTTCTCCTCCCAGATCCACAACCGCGGCCGTGCCGACTTCCGCCCCAAGGCCGGCCGCCACTCCTGGGTCTGGCACGAGTGCCACCGGTGCGTGTGTGGCACAAACAGAGGCGAGCGTGTGGGGAGGGGACAGATGGGGGTGGGGGGCAGGGTGGGGAGAGGGTGATGGTGCTGTAATGGGCTGGGTGAGGGTGACACTGGGTGAGGAGGGTGCTGGGCAGGGGTGGCGTTGAAAGAGGGTGACACTGTGCAGGTAATGACACTGAATGAGAGTCACGCTGGATGAGGCAGAATCTGCTGCCAAGGCTCCAACCTCGCCTGGTTTGTTTTAGGGTTCTCCCTGGATGAGCAGTGTTGGGGCTGGGGTCTTCAGGAGGGCACAGATGGGGCTGCAAGCCTTCTGCTTGCCTGGACCGTGTGATTGGGGACAGTTTTGTCCCCTCCCAGGGCTCTGCCCAACCTCACAGCACCGCAGCCTCAGAGCAGAGGCTGCCAGGACATTCCTGGTGGCGAGGGGAGGGACAGGTGGCAGGGGGCTGATGCAGGGCAAGGCACTCTGCAGCTGGCGCTGGCTCCCTCCCACAGGCACTACCACAGCATGGACATCTTCACCCACTACGACATCCTGACCCCCAACGGCACCAAGGTGGCCGAGGGACACAAGGCCAGCTTCTGCCTGGAGGACACTGAGTGCGAGGAAGGTGGGCGATGTGGGGCCCTGCAGTACCAGCCCTGCCCGTGTCCCCATCATGGGGCCAGGCTGGGACGAGCTGCGTCTCCTCCTGCCTGCAGACGTGGCCAAGAGGTACGAGTGTGCCAACTTTGGGGAGCAGGGCATCACCGTGGGCTGCTGGGACCTGTACCGGCACGACATCGACTGCCAGTGGATCGACATCACTGATGTCAAGCCAGGCAACTACATCCTGCAGGTGCTGCATCTGACCCTCCCCAGCCCCTTCTGTCACCCTCCCACCATCTGTCCCTACACCCCAGCCACACATCCCTCTTTCCCACTGGAGCTTGGTGGGGCTGGTGGGTGTGCTGGCATAGGACAGTGACTGTCCTTATGCCTGCAGACGTGCAGGGCTGCTCAGACATGCTGCCACATGGGTTTTCTGGCTCTGCACTGCCCATGGGCACATGGTGCAGAGGGATCAGGCCACTGCACCACAGAGCCAGCCACTGGCTCCTTGGAGCCCTCCAGCACAGCTGGGGAGACACATCCTGTGGGGCTGGGGAAGGGCTGCAGGCCTCACTGTCAATGCCTCACAGGTCGTGATCAACCCCAACTTCGAGGTGGCAGAAAGTGACTTCACCAACAATGCCATGAAATGCAACTGCAAGTATGACGGGCACCGCATCTGGGTGCACAGCTGCCACATTGGTAAGTGACAGAGTTCCAGAAAGCCATGGGGATGAGGATGGGCTGGCATGGGGTGCTGGGGTCCTGGGGGCAGCTGTGGTGGGAAGTGCTGGCAGGGCAGGGCATGCACAGCACCGGAGCCAGCAGCCCCTGCCCTCTTCCCGCAGGAGATGCGCTCAGCGAGGAGGCCAACAAGCGGTTTGAGCAGTACCCAGGTCAGCTCAACAACCAGATTTCATAGGGCCCTGGCCCCGGGGAGACGGGCATCTCCCTCCCTCAGCCTGTACAGGTGAGAGGAAGCCACTGGGGGACCGGCGGGGAGGCTTCATGCCCAGTGCTGCTGCCATTGTGTCCTGCTGGGGACTGCCCAGGACTCGCCACCGGCTGCCCTTCCCCACCTCGGAGGGGCTGGTGCTGGAGGCACCGACACCTGCACCTTCCAGCCTGGGGCTGTCACCCCAACCACTGGCCAGAAGACCGTGCCCACATCCCCTGGGCTGCGGCACACAGGTACAGTCCGGGAGGTCCTGCACCCCCCACTGCTCCATCCCTCCCGTCCCAGCTGCACCCCATCTCCCACTCCCCTCTTCAGCCCTCACCCCACAGCTCATCCCCTCAGCTGGCCCCAGGGCCCACCACCCACACAGGCCCTGGGAGCCCCTGGTCCCCCGGGGATGGTGCAGGTGTCTCTGCCCACAAGCGCTGCCCAGGGATGGCTCCTACCACATCTCTCAGTTGTAATTTTATTTCCTCTATAAAGTTGTAAGTTCTATTTCCCAATGGCTGCTGGCACGTCTCTGGCTTGGGGTAAGGAGCCTGGCAGGAGCAGATAGCACAGCTCATGCTGCCAGGGCTGGTCACCACACTCTGGCACAGTGCAGGAGCATCCCCTGGCTCCTGCACCGCCTCATCCACACAGCCCTGGCCCCACATCATCCCAACAGCAGCAGCCCCAAGGCACCGCATCATGGGGGGGAATCTCTGGAGCCAGGATGTGGTGAAGAGCTGGTTCCCCCGCACCAGATCCAGAGCAAATGTTATCGAGCAGAAATCCCATCCTGGGGCTGTGACCCTTGGGGATTGGGGTCCACCCAGTTGTGACCCACAAGAACTGAGGTCTCACAGCAGAGAGGGGCTACCTCAACTTCTATGGGAGCACAGCCGGGCAGGATCTGGGGCTGAGACTCTGGGCAGGGACACTCGGATGCGACACAAGGGCCGAGAGGCACAGCCCAGCCCTCAGCCCTCAGCTGGGTGCTCTGACCCCACCAGCCCCTTCCCCATTCCGGGGACCCCGGGCGCTGCCCCTAGCGTGGGAGGAGGAGGGGGCAGGCCTTGGCTCAGCCCTGGAACGCGCTGCGGTCGGCGCAGCCGGAGCAGCTATGCCAGACACGCCGCGATTTCCCCCGAGCCGGCGGCGCTGGCCGGGGCAGCGAATTCCTCCGGCGAGGCCGGGGCTGCTGAAAGGAGGCCTGTTCTCAGGGCAGGGCGAGCGCGGGGGGGAGCAGGGGCAGAGCCGCCCCTCGCCACAGCATCCCGAGGAACTGTGCTTCTTTCATCTCCCAAAAGCAACAGGCCGGGGCTCGGGAGCGCCGTCACAGGCAGGGCCTGGCCCGACAGCCGCATTCCTGCGCCGCGCTGGGCCCGACGCGGCTGCTCCCGGCGGCCCTCGCCTCAGAACCCCTGCTCCCGCTCCAGCAGCGGCTCTTCCAGGAAGGCAAGGAACAGCCGGAGCTGCTCCTTCCCCGAAGGCCCTGGGCCGCCAGCTGCAGAGCACAGGGACGGCCCCAACTGTCCCCAGGGGCCGGATGTGTGTGGGAGCGGAGCTGCAGCACTGACAGCGAGCTTGGGGCGGGACAGGCAGAGCCTCGGTCCCGGCTCTGGCTCCCATCCTCAGCCCTTCGGGACTTCAGGGGCAGGAGATGCTGCCCCAGACATCACAAGTTCAGCACTGACACCAATTTCACCACGGCTTAGAAAGCTGTTGGATGAGAGGGGATGTGTACACAGGGCTTGGAGCAGTCATAGAGCTCACAGCAGAAAGGGATGTGACCAGACGGATATGGCACACCAGCACTGCTGCACTCCAGGGAGGCAATGCTGGTCCCAGATCTCCTTTGGGGCCACTCTCACCCACAGACAGGCCACAAAATCCACAGCTCAAGAGCTGCCCACCTGATGCAAAACAGCAGTCAGATCCCAGCCCATGTGGGTTCCAAGCAGGTGGCAGGACACCGCTAACACTGAGGAGATCCCTAGAGGCACAGCCAGCTCCTCCCCAGCCGCAGGGTCTCATGTGAGGACTGACAGGAGGAGCAGAGTTCCATACAGCCCAGCCTCTACCAGGCAACTGCTGCTGCCATGGGAAGGAGGCAACATGGCCCTGGGGGCCACTAAAAAAGTGCTTTATTCGAGTACAGAGGGGAACAGCTGCACCATGAGTCACCCAAGCACAAGCCCCTCTCGTGGCCCCTTCTAGCCCTGCACGAGCTCTCCTGGCCAGCACAGACACATATCAGTCTTGTCCTCGGCTCTGGGCCAGCGCCGAGTGGTCTCTGCTACTCGGTGACCTCGGGGACAACGCTCACCAGCAGGGTGTCGTAGCCACGCCGCACCAGCAGGGCCAGGTTCTGCTGCGTCCGCACCGCCTCGTACACGTCCTCGGCGCGCCGCGACGCCGTCCCGTTGATCTCCAGCACCACGTCCCCGGCCTTCAGCCCTGCCCTGTGGGGAGAACACAGATGAAGCACACAGAGGGTGAGGCAGACACTCAGCATCATCGTCCTCCGAGTGCAGCAGCAGCTGTGGCACCAGGGAGCCTACAGCCAGTACCTTGGCCAGCGGGACACACAGCCCGAGTACAGGTCCCCAGGTGGTTTCTGCTGCAGATCCCAAACCCTGCTACTCTGAAGCAAAACACATCCCATAGCTCCTCCCTCACACACCCCTGAGGCACAGGGCAGCACTTACTGGTGCGCAGGGGAGCCGATGATCACCTTGTGGATCAGCACACCGTAGGAGATGTCAGGAAAGCTGGGGTCACGCAGCTTCAGCTCTGCCAAGATGCTGCAGAGCGAACATTGGCATCAGGGATGGAGCTGGAGGCAGAGCAGGGCTCCCACCCCACTCCCTGCAGGCTGCACAAGCTCAGAAACCAGGCACAGAACTTCCTCTCCTGTGTCCCTGCACCCTGCTGAGCACAAGCCACAGCTGCCAGCCCCAAACATCCCCATCCTCCTGTCAAAACAAGAGGACGAGAATCCCAACGGCACCAGGGAGAGCTGGGAACCCCAGAGCAGCTGCCAGCTGGATCAGAGCTGTGGTGATGCACATCCCCACGTCACATCACCCTTTCTAGGGGTCAGACCTGCCCCTCCCCTGATGCAGTTTCACTTCTCTACCCTGGGTGGGCTGGACACACAACACAAGCTGTGCCCCTCTTCCTGCCAGACATGTCAGCAAAGCTCTCCTCTCAAGTCTAGAGACTAAACAATCACAGTTTCTCCAACTTTCCCACAGATTTTAGGTTTCCTAAACCAAATTTAAACTCTGCATCTCTCACAGCTCCTCTTTGGACTCTCCCCAAATGCTCCTCACCCATCTTGAACAAAATCCAAAAGTGAATGCAGCACTCCAGCTGGATGTCTCGAGAGTGACAGCATTCTTCCCTCAAACACTGCATCAGCTCAAGATCCCTGCAGACCCAGACACTCAGTCTCTGGCCAGCTCGGTTCCTGTCAGGTCCCTGCTCAGCCATTCAGGGCTCCCAACATGGCTGAACTCTACTGTGCTGTCCCACAGCCCAGGGAAAGCTGCCATCCCTTGCCAATTTAACACAGCAAAGGTGGGAAGGGGCCTCTCAAGATTATCTCACCTGATGCCCAGCAGGCTCAGTCAGGGCAGGCTGCTCTGGACTGTGTCCAGTGGGGTTTTGATGATCTCCAAGGACCCTCCAGGCAATGTGTGCCAAGCTCTAACCATGCTCCTCACAGTATAAAAGGGTTTTCTTGTGGACCCTCACATGCCTCTGTGCCCACTCTCTATCTGCCCTGGGCACCACAGACAGAACAAGGGGGTCTGTGCCTGAGCCTGTGCCCAACATGGAGCTTCTCTTTCCTGTGCCAGGGAAAGGTTCTGGCCTTTCCCCTGAGCGTGTTCAGAGCAGTCACCCGATTCCAAGGCGAGCAATCCCTTGTTGGGAGCCCTTCCTGCTGGGCACAAACAAGCCTGGCAGTCAGGTGGTTTCCCTGGACCGGCTCAGGGGCTGTGTGGAAGCTGGACCCGCTTCCCAGGAGCCGTGTCTGAGGAATTTCACGCTGCTTCCTGACTGCTTCCTGACAGATCCCGTCCCTGCAAGCGTGGCCAGGGAAGCAGGAGGAGGCTGGGCTAGGCTCCCACATCCCTCGGGTTCTGCCGAGTACCAGCACCATCTGCTGGGCATTGGGGAACTCACCAGACCTTTAGGAGGGCAGAGCACAGCCACAAAAAGGTGTTTGCCCAGAGTGGCACAACACCAGCCCCACGAGGCAGCTGAGGGGCCCTTAAATGTGACTGCAAAAGCCAAAGAACCAGAGCAGGTGTTGTCCTTGAGAACTGCTCCCAGAGGTGAGAGCACAGGACCTGCTTGCTGACATGGGCACTTCAAAGAAACACAGAATTGTTTGCATTGGAAAAGACTTTTAAGATCAAGTCCAAACCCCTCCCCCAGCACTGCCAAGGCCACCACTGACCATGTCCCCAAGTGCCACATCCACAGGGCTGTTAAATCCCCCCAGGGATGGGGAATCCACCACTGCCCTGAGCAGCTGTGCCAGGGCTGGAGAGTCCTTTCCAAGAAGGAATTCTCCCAATATCCAACCTGAACCTCCCCTGGCACAATCTGAGAGAGTTTCCTCTTGTCCTGTCCCTTGTTCCCTGGGACCAGAGCGCCTGACCCCCAATTGGCTGCACCCTCCTGTCAGGGAGAGCACTTTTTATCTGCTCACAGAGTCTGCTACAAGTATAGAAACTTGCAAGTTTCCAATTTACCCGTGAGCCAGCAGCATCCTCGGCTACTTGGGAAGATCCCATCACATCCCTGCCCCCCCTGTCCTGTTGGCCCCTGACCTCAGGACAGGTACCTGGGAGTAAGGGTCAGCATCATCACCCCGATGTACCGGCGCTTCGTCTCTGCATTGCCAAACCAAGAGCCTGGGGAAGGAAAGGACATGGAATGTCACGGCTGGAAAACAGACACGTGCTCAGAACAGTGCTGGGCTGAGCCCCCACAGCTCTCAGAGTGGGCAGCATCCAGAGCTATTCTGAGTCCCTACAACAGCTCAGTCCAGTTCCCAGTAGCAGCAGGAGCATTCCTGGTGCTGCATTTTGCACTGTGACTTGGCTGCCCTGCAGTTTGGCAGATTTTTGAGAGAGAATATCCCTCCCCAGTGTTATAAATGAAATTGATGTTCTGGGGTGTTGTTAATTAATATCGGGGTTAATGAACAGTAATTTAAGAAGTTGGGGTCTTGCTAGTTTGTGCAATGGTTTTGGTGTAAGCACTAGGTGGGAGTGTAAATGGGGAACATGCAGTAAGCTGGTGGAAAGAGGAAGAGCGGTCTAGAATGTTCTGCAAGGTGACATCATGTGTGTGAGATCAATGTTTTAACACATAATTGGACAAGAGATGGACCAACCACTCTACGCCCCTAAGATGGACTTGACCACGAGCCAATTGGACCCCTAGATACGAGCCACTGGAGGGAGGAACTGGTTGGAACAATTGTGGACTGGCAAAGGGTATAAAGACTGTGCTGGGGCTCCGCCCCGGGTCCTCCTAAGGAGCTCGGTATCCGAGGGAGCACCCAGTGTGTTACCTGCTTCTTTTTGGGACTCTGGCTTGTCGTGTGGAGCCTGGGCTACTCCCAGGTTCCCGCTCTCAGTGTCTCTTTTTAATAAACAAGCTGACTTTTATCTTTTAATTAAAAAGTCCCCACCTCGTTTAATACACCCAGTATCACAGGAGAACCAGACAGGGCAGGGCAGCAGCACCACAGTTTTCCTGTGCCACCAGATGAGACCCAAAAGACTTTTCCTGCTTTCCTTGCCTTTCTCAGGAAGAAAGGTCCAGAGCCTCCCTCTCTCATCCTCCTCCCCCAGCTCCCAAGCAGGGAGGTCCCCACTCACTCTTGCGCTGCTCCTCCTTCTGCAGGAACTTCCGCAGCCGGTCAGAGGGGATGGCAAAGGAGATGCCCGACGTCACCTTCATGGTGTTCACGCCAATCACCTCGCCATCCTGCAGGGAAAGGCCACTGGGATACCCAGCTTGGATCACTACTGGGCAGGACACAGGGGCTGAGTCTATGGGATGAGTCCATGCAGTCCCTGGCTACCAGACAGGCCTCGTCTCCACCAGAGCCCCATCAGCTCCAGCTGCCTCAGACACTGCACAGGGGTCTCATGCCAGGCTTATCCCTCCTCTCCCTCCTGCTTCCAGGAAGCCTCCCAGCACCCACAAGTGCTCCCACAGAGGGGCAAGGGGAACAAAGCACATCCCTGCCCCAGCCAGCAAGGGGACAAGCAGCAGGACTCACCAGGTTGACGAGGGGGCCCCCAGAGTTCCCAAACTGCGGCAGAGGAGAGACAGTGTGAGCAGACCACAAGAGCCCCATCCTGAGGCCGATCCCAGGGTGACCAGCCAGAGCCCCATGCTCTGTGCAAGCCCCTCCTCCCTCCCAGTCCCCCCATGTCCCTTACATCGATGGCAGCATCGGTCTGGATGTACTCCATGTCGCTGGCAGCCAGGCCCAGCTCGCGGCTGCCGCGCTGCGCCGAGCTGACGATGCCCGAGGTGATGGTGTTCTGCAGCGCGAAGGGGCTGCCCATGGCCACCACGAACTCGCCCTGCCGCACCTCGGCCGAGCGGCCCAGCGGCAGCGTGGGCAGCGGGTGCTGCGGGGAGCGAGACGGTCAGCGGGACAAAGCAAGACAGAGGGAATGTCCCCATGTCTCAGTGTCCCCACAGCTGCGTCAGGCACACACCTTGGGCTTGATCTTGATGGTGGCGATGTCCGCCACCTGGTCCACGTCCTGCACCACGGCGTCGTACATCTCGCCGCTCGCCAGCTTCACCCGCACGCGCCGACGGTTCGCCACCACGTGCGCGTTGGTGACGATCAGCCCATCTGGGGACACCAGGAAGCCTGAACCGTTGGAGATGGGCACCTCCCGGCCCAGGAAAGGGTGCCTGCAAGGAGGGCACAGGTCAGGAGGAGTGGCAGGGACAGGCACAGTGGTAGGGCTGGGAGGCAGCAGGGAACAGTGAGGGTGTGAGGGCAGCAGCACAATGGGAGAATCCTTCTCTGCCTCAACAGTCTGCACAAATAGGGGAATCGACACAAATGCAGCAGGAATCCAGAGCTCGTGCACAGCCACAAAAGTACAATCCTACCAGGAACAGAGGCACGTGGGAGCAAGAGGGGCTGTGACCTGTGCAGGGACAAGGCCAGAACGCATGGAGCCCAGCCTTGGAGCAGGTAACAACCACCTGAGAGGGAACAGGAGTGTCTCCTGCCAGTGGGAGTAGACTCATAACTCCAGGCCCTGGTCAATCATCCCAACCTCTAGTGAGAGTCAGGTGAGAATGGAAAACGGGATGATCCAACAAGGCCAAAGCCCAGCTGGTGGTGAATTATTGCCAGTGTGGGACAGGAACAGCACCAGCTGATGCTTCTCACGTGAGGCAGAGAAGGTGACACTGCACACGGGTAACACCAAGCTGGAAGCAGCAGTCACCCAGCTGGAGGGCAGAGCTACTGCACAGAGGTGCTCCGAGAGGCCGGAGGCGCCTGATGGTGACAACATCACAGAGCCCAAAGGGAAATGCCAAGTGCTGCTCCCGAGGCAGAGTAGCGGGGCAGCCTGGAAGGCAGCTTTGCCAGACGGCCCCGGAGGACATGGAAGTGGCTGCGACGTGTGGCAGCCGCGTGTCGGTCCCTCCCGCGGCGCTTATGGGAGCCCTTCGGGACGGTTCAGGAGAGGCCAGCGGAGGTCCCGGAGAGGCCGGGGCCACACTGTGCAGGAAGGAGGGAAATCCCTCCCGGGGACCTCCCGGTGCCGGTACCTGCCCACGATCTCCACGTAGACCAGCGCGGGTGCCGTTTTCTCCACCACGTCGGCGATGAAGTTGAAGGCGGCGCGGGGCGAGGAGGGCGGTGGGGCGGGCGTCATATGGTGGTCC
>JACBWW010000036.1:126532-166172 GCA_020086605.1 Lanius collurio | reverse complement strand
CTCGGAGCATTCTTACCGGCGCCGGGCAGGGCTGTCGGGGCGGCGTGCCGGGGGCTGTAGGGCCGGGCGGCGGGCAGCATGCCCGGCGGCCCCTCGCCCACCTCCCGCCCAGCATCCCCTGTCCGTGGAGGCGCGGGATGAGGCTGCCCGCCGCCCCAGCAGCTCCGGGGACGGCTGCAGCCCAGGGCTCCGGCCGCCGGCGCTCGGCCCCCCGCGCCCCGCCGCAGCACCCCGGCTCCGCGGCCTTGAGCCATGGTCAGCCGTGAGCCCGTGCCCGGCCCGGCCCCCGCCGGCGAGGGCAGCCAGGAGAAAGCCATGACGGTGCGCTCGGTGCTGCTCAACCGCGACTCGCCCGACATCGAGAGCCGCCTCAAGCGCCGGCGCAACCGCACGCAGCAGGTCCGCTTCAAGGACCTGGTGGAGGCCGGCGCGGGGCGGGCGGACAGCCCCCCGCCCGGGCCCGCGGCCGCCCCCGGCCCCAACACCCCACGTGCCTCGCCGCCCCCCAGGGACCCCCCTGAGCCGGCGGCTCTCCGTGCCTCGCGGCGGAGCTGGCCCCAGGCGCAGCCGGGCTCGCTGACGCTGCCCATGCCCAGGAAGGCGTGCATGAGCACAGCCATCCAGACCTCCCCCAGCCTCCAGAAGCCCTTCCCGGCGCCCCAGCCCCGCAGCAAGAGCGTCTGCGATGTGGCGGAGGATGCGGTACTGCCCGCCGTGGCTAGCGCCCGGTGCCCAGGGGCGGCCGTGCCCACCGCGGCCAGCTGGGCCGTGCCCCCGCGGGGCCCCGGCAGCCTCCCCACCCCTGATCACACCGCGGCCATCTCCCAGCACGCCAAGGTGCGCCGCACACCACCACCGCCACCACCCAGGGACCCCCCTCCCCCTTACCAGGGCACGGCCGGGTGCCCCCCTGCCCGCTGCGCCCCTCCGGTGCAAAGCTGCACCCCCGAGCCCTGCCCGCCGCCCCAAGCCTGTGCCCAGCTCCGCGGGAGCCCTCGGGGCAGCCACGGGGTCACCCCACGCCCGGCCTCAGTGCCCTGCGGCCAGCCCCGGCCACCTGCCGAGCAGCGGGGGCTCGGCCGCAGCGACTCGGAGCGGACCCTGCCCTGCGGCCGCCCAGCGCCCCCGTGCCAGCCCTCGCCGCACCGCCGGCAGCCCGTCCCCGCCACGGACACCCACGGCCTCCGCCAGCCACCTCAGGGCAACCTCCCGCGGGACCCCCCGCCACCCCAGCACCAGCTCTGCGCCACGCTGTGGGGGGGGCCCTGCTGCGCCTCGCCAGCCCCCATCCCACCAGCGCCGGGCTGGCATGGCTCGGCCGCCGCCGCCGCCGCCACGCCGGAGAAGACACCAGCTGCCCTCGGCACCTGCAGCCGGCTCCACGCCGCCGAGCCCGGGCACGGCTGGGCAGGACCCGAAGGGCCCAGGGAGCCGCTGTCCACAGCCCTGCAGGGCCCCAGCGTGGGGACACGAGTGGCCGGGTGGGCACCGGAGGCCCCCCGGCATGGACAGCCCTGCCTCGCCGGTGAGCAGCCAGACACGCTGCACCACGTCCAGGACCTTCTGCAGCTGGTGGTGGTGGCCAAGGGGCCAGTGGGACCACCAGCGAGGGACGAGGACGCCCGGACATCTCAGGGAGAGGGCCCCCGGGGGCCCGGGGAGCAGGGGGACCTGCATTCCCAGCTGCAGTCCCTGGAAGGGGTGCTGGAGACCAGCCAACAAACCATCCGGGTGCTGCTGGATGTCATCCAGGACTTGGAGAAAAAGGAGGCGCAGCGGGACGGGTGAGCAGGCGGGAACAGAGTGGGGGGCTGTGGGGACAATGTCACTGGGGGCTGCGGATGTAGGACGGGGGGGCCCTGCCAGAGATTTGGATGCTGCTGCCGCCTCCTGAAGGTGTTTCCCTCTGAGAAACTCGGAGTTGCTGTCAATGTGCACGTGGCTCCGTGTCTTGGTGCAAGGTCTCACATGCACACGGTGCCTTCCCTGTGCCCAGGGATGGGTGCACGGGGTGCAGATCTGGGGGATGAGGGGGTGCTGGGCTCCCACCCAGCTCTGGTGCAGTGGATTTGTCCATTGGTCACTGGGAGCAGGGATCTAGGATGCCACAACTGAATGGCCAGCTTAGCCAGGCACCACATCCCTGCCCCATCCATGGATGTACCTTTGGCACAAATCTGGCAGCCTTTGCCCCTGTGATGGATGTGTTTGCATCCCAGGGAGGTGCCCAGCACACCCATCCTGCCCAGGACCTGCTCCAAGGGGCAGGGTCTCCCCCAGGCCTGCTTTCCTTGGCCTCCCAGGCAGATTTGCCAAATGGAGCAAGGTGTTCTAGGTCAGCCCACGATGGCCTTAAGCTGAAATCCTCCAAACTCATCTCACACGAGGGCAACCAACCCCCAAGAGGTGCCAGTCCTAGCATCCTCCTGTGAAACCTCTGGGGTTTGTTCCTGATGCCCAAGATTGCTGTGATCCATCTGTGGTTTTGGCTGTGAGCAAAGCACAGGGAACATTGTCCCTGTGCCACCCCTGGAGCGCTGTCAGTGGGGAGAGACCTCCTGGGGGTCTGGGACACCGTAATTAAGACCTCAGCTCCATAAAATGTTACCATCAAGCAAGCAAACAATGCCCAGAGACACACCCTGGATTTCCAGAGATAGGAAATCACATCAAACATTATCCTGGTGTCCTTATGCTGCGGAACAGCGTGGCCCTGTTTGCCACGGGTCATATCCCAGGTGCCCACTGCGCAGAGCCACCGGCCCTGACACATCTTGGCACCGACCACCAGCAACATCCCACAGAAATTTATATATATAAGACATGAAAGACCATCCCAGAACGAGCTCTCCCAGCAGAGGGGTGCTGTTGTACAACGCCAGAGCCCCAGGCACACACACGTATATGTACCATATATATATATATAAAAGGCCTCATGATCTAATTCAGGTGCTGGCAGAATAAATCCCCATTGCAATGTGCAATTTGGTGCATTAACAGACCCAGTTTCTGAGGGCTGAGAACAACCGTGGTCAAGGTCAAGTGACAGGAGGAGGATTTCAATGGGGAAATGTGATGTCTATGTGGGACATGTGCTCTCATCTGTGCCCCCAAAATCCACAGCACTGAAGAGGCAATGGAGAAAGGGAGATGGGGTCCCAAAGGGACCAAGAGCATTCACAGGGCCCCTTTCTGACAGAGCAGAAGGAATCAGGGACCAGCAGGGAACACCTTCCAGCAGTGCTGGGGTGCAGGAGGACCCCAGTATAGCTCTTGGGATCGGGGTGTCTCAGGGCTGGGGTCTGGCACCAGGACCAGAGACAAGTGGGGTGAAAACCCCTTCTGTGGAGAGGGAGGAGGATGCAGCAGCATGAGCTGAGCCAGGGCAGGCATCAGCTTAATCCAAGTCCTGTGCACCTTCCCGGAGGAGGAGGAGGATGCTCTGGTACAAAAGCATCAAAAGAGATAAATTCTGAGTCTGGCGTAGGCTGGAGATTAGTCTGGAGCATCTCCCTGTGCCCATCTGCCAGGGCACTGCTGTGCCAGGGCATCGCCGTGTGCCTTGAGCTCCCTCCATGGCACCATGTGTGAGGAGATGCGTGGTGACCTGGGGGCTGCAGGCGTGGGGACCCTTGGGATGGGGATGGGAGGGGGGGACACAGAGGGAAGGGTTTGGGGATGCGTCTGTGCCCAGCTCTGGTTTGCTCCCATCAGAGAAATCTGCAAAGCTGAGAGGCACCTGGCCTGGTGTTAATTGGGATCATGTGGGAGGAGAGGGGTTGGGATCCCAGAGAGGAAGAGGAGCTGGGGTCCAGGAGGAAAAGGGCTGAGATGCAGGGAGAAAAGGATCTGAAGCGCAGGGAGGAAAGGAGCTGGGATCCAGGGAGGAGAGTCCTGGCTCCTGGCTGCTGGGGTGGGAGCACAGAGGGACAAGGGGCAGCAGGGGACATGGGCAGACCCAGGCAAGGTCCCCAATCTCACGGCACATCTCTGTCACAGGCGACACTCGTACCGGACTGGGCAGGACATCGCCAACTGCGGGACCTGCCGGGACTGTGCCTGCATCATCTACAGGTGAGGGCCAGCCCTGGCTCCGTGCATCCCGTGGGTGCTTCCCTGCACTTTCAAACTTCTCCACCTGCTGTGAGGTGGGAGCAGGGGTGATAGCTGAGCCTGTCCCCATGGGGACCCATGGGGGTGCCACATACAGACCACTCTTGGGTGTCTGGGATGTCACTTGGCCTGGATCTGTCCCTTCCTCCCTGTGGGGAGCAGCTCCAGCTCCCAGGATCAGCCAGGGTGATCTCTATGGAGGAGCAGCAGCTGGAAGGGGGCTGCTCTGGCACAATGGCAGAGCATTTATCTCCTGCAACAGCAATCTATTGGGGAAGCCTCGCTAGCGGCTGGTGCGTGGGCTCGCTCCAAATCCATCCCGTTGTCCCTGTGCCAGCTCCGCACAGATGCTGCAGATGGGTTCCTGCCCCTCGCTATGGTTTGGGAACACAGGGCCTGGGCTCTGCTCCACAGCATTGGCTTTGGGCCAGGGTGTGGAAGCCCCTTCCTCTGCTGCTCTCTCTCCTCAGATCCCATTTGGTGTGTGGGAAAAGGCATCTCATGCCCTCCCAGCATTGTCTCTGGGGGAATTGGGAGGGTTGCAGTTTTGCTAAAGCTTTCTGCCCTTCCAGGCACCCCTAGGTGTCCTTCTGTCCCTCTGGTTGTCCCCTCTGCAGTGCAGGTGGCTGGCCAGGTGTGTTCCCATTTTGCTATTAATTAGGCTGATGCTGTTAGCGTTGGGATGTGTGAAGGACGTGGTGAGCTGGTGCCAAGCCGTGCTCCATGGTGCCTGATCACCGTGGTGCACGCGTGTGCCACTGCCCTGCCGTGCTCTGTGCGTGCCGTGCCCCCTCCTCGGGGCACCTCAGCCTGGGGGTGCCCGGCTGGGGCCCCCTCGTGCCCCTGTGCTCAGCAGCGGTGCTGCCTCAGCACTCCTGCTCCCCACACACTTGTTCCACGCTCCCCTGCTGTAGCTCGTGGGGGACTTCAGGCTAATTAAGCCTGACGAGCCTGTCTCCACGGAGCACGACAGTGGCACAGATGTCACATCTGGGGGAGGTGGCTCCCCAGCATGGCCAGGCTCCCGGGACTCGCTGTGGGTTTTGCTGGCACCCATGGGATGAGGAGAGGCTCTGGGGGGACACAGGGTGAGGGAGACAGGGCAGCACCCGCAGCACCAGACCCCAGGGGTGGCCCATGGAGAGGATCAGACCTGCCTGCCTCTGTCCCATCTCAGGGTCCCACAGCGGTGCCAGCTGAGCTTCCCTCCCCGTGCTGTCCCCCATTACGGTCTGCACCCCTCGCCCTTTTTACTAGAAACGGCTCCTTGTCCTCACAAGGGGAGGTGACAGAAGGTGACAGGAGGTGCCAGAGTGCCGGGGGGCTCGCGGGGCGCTCCCCGTGTGCAGGGAGGCTGCGCCACGTGCGCGTTCCCGGGCCCACACCGCGGCACCTCGCTGATCCGATGGGACAGGGCTGGTGTGAGGAGATTGACGTGCTTTCCGTGTGAGGGAACATCGCAGCACGCGGCTGCCAGCAGCCAGCCCGCACCACGGGGTGCTGCGGGGACACCGGAGGCTGGAGGGACATTGGGGACTGCAGGGACACTGGAAGCTGTGGGGACAGCAAGGCCTGGAGGAGACAGCAAGAGCTGCAGGGACCTGGACCTGTGGGGACAGAGGGCTCCAACATTGTCAGGAAGCCTGAGAGCTGCCATGGGGGGCACAGTCCCCCTCACCTACCCAGATCCAAGGCACTCTAATTCCTGCCTCGCCAGCCATGTTGATGGGCAGCAGCAGAGCCTTGCATGCTGTCACCACTTCTTGATGCTGCAGCTGCCCTCAGCCATGGCCCCTGGGACACACAACCCCTCTCCAGAGGGCTCATTGCTGACAGGGGTCCCACAGACCCCCAGCTCGCCCCCCCACCTCAGCACTGGTCCCCAGCCAGACCAGTGTCCAGCTCCTGCCAGCCACACACAAAGCCATGGCATTGTCAGCGGGGTTGGATACAGAGGAGGGAGCAGAAGAATGGGGCAGGGGAGGCAGCTGAGAAGGACCCACCCCAAAATACCTCTGGCCACCAGGTCAGGCTGATACTGGTCCGTTCCTCCCCAGAAGGGAGCCCTGGATGTCCGGCCCAGCCATTTAATGCCACATGCCCTGTGGGATGGAGTGGCTATTTGTGAGGGATCCAGCCCTGGACCCCATCCTCTCAGAGCCCACAGGGGGTGGGCAGGGGCTGTCTGAAGGCACGCACAGCAGGATGTGGGGTGCACACACCTCACAGGAGTGCACAGTGACCTCGAGAAGTCTGGCCATGGCCCTGTGCCACCCAGGGAGTGCAGCAGGGCTCAGCTCTGGGAGACATGGATGAGCTCCCCGTGGGCTGTGTTTGGGGTGGTGGGGGCTGTGTTTAGGGTGGCAAGGGGCACGCAGGCAGCGGGGCACAGCGCTGTGGCCGGTGGGGGGCTGTGGCAGGTGGTGGGCTGTGACATGGGGATGCCATGCCACCGTCTGACCCCGTCCCCGCGTGCCGCAGCGTGGAGCACGATTTCCGGCAGCAGGAAGGCCGCTTCCAGCGGGTGCTGAGCCACATCGAGGGCGACACGGGGCCGAGCTCCCCCCCGACGGCGCTGGGGGCGGCGGGGGTGGCGCTGGGGGCGGCGGGGACCACCTCACCGCCCGGGCAGGAGCCGTCGCCCGTGTCGAGGCTGCCGGCAAAGCTGGACGTGAAGAAATCCCGGCGCAAATGCTTCTGGTTCCTATGAGCGCGGTGCCCGGTGAGCCCGGAGCGCGGGGGCACCGTCCCAGCACTGACCCCCTGCCCACCTCTTCTCCCTCCCACGGTAGGGTTTGGGTAGCACCAGCTTTTCTATTTTTAACCATTCCGTTGACGCGGGGAGCTCGGGTGTGGAAACGGCGAGGGGAGCAGCGACTGTATTTAAGGAGAATTCAATAAATACCACGGAGACGCTATTTTTGTTACATCCTCTCCCGCCTGTGCACTTCTGTTCTGGAGAAGGATGAGAAATGAGGAGGGGGCAGCTGCTGTTTCCTTGGATTCCCCTCTGTTCGGGGTTCCCTGAGGTGCCCCCGCCCACCGCAGGCTCAAATCAATGCCCATCCCTGCACCCCACAGTGGGGGCTGCTCACCCATCCCTCCCAGGCAGGTTAACTGGGAACACCAGGGTTTCCACTGGTCAGAGACAGTGGAAAAGAGTCTCTGTGGGATTCTGGCCTGGAGAGAGGAGACCTGTCCCCAAAACCCCCGGGGGAAAGGGTGGGCTGGGCAGGGGGTCTTACGGGTGGGGAAGATGCACTGGCTGATGACAGGGAGATGGGGAATGAGCAGCACAAATATCCCAGCCTCTGTGGGGCTGCCACGAGAGGGAGAACTCGGCATCAGGGTGCCAGGGTCCCAGAGCAGCAGCTGGTGTCTGAGCACACCCTGAGGGAGTGCCTGTGGTGCCACGGCTCTTCCAGCAGGACCACCGACCTCTGTAAGTGGGACATCATCCAGCCTCCTCCAAAAGCACTGGCCACTTCCAGCCATGCCAAGCTGCTGCTGCAGCCACAGAGGGGCGGGCAGGGTGGGCAGGTTTGGCCACAGCTCTCCAGTTGGTGCCCACACCGCAGCACCCCAAAGCGGGAGATGCCCACAGTGTTAAACCCCATCCCGTGTGCCAGGGGCCACCCCCGGTGCTCGGGGGCTGCAGGCGGGACAGTGGCCCAGGGGCACAAATCCCTTCCTGCCCAGCAGCAAGGGGATGGATGGAAGGACGCTGTCCGGGTGCGAGCACACGTATTTTTGGTCCTCTCAACACTTCCCGGCAGCTGGAGCTGCTGGGGCAGCCTGGGCTGAGGGTCTGGGACCCCGGACTGAGGGCAGGGGCTGGGGCAGCGGCACGGGAGCCATGGGCGGTGCTGGCAGAGCTGCCAGACGGCACCTGTGGAGCCACGAGCGAGCGTGGGGAGCGTGGCAGACAAAGGATCTTTCCCTGCTCCCGTGGGCTGCGCTGCACCACCGCCATCCCCCGCCTCGCCTCCATCGCTGCCCGGCGCTTTCGGCTCCGGCTGCCCCCGGCCCTGAGTCACAGAGCCTGGGAACGAGGGCGAAAGCAGGATGGAGCCCAGTGCGACCCTGCATGCATCTCCTGCCTGAGTCACGGCTGAATCACATCCCGACGCTGAGATCGCGGCACAGCGCCGGCGGCAGAGCCGCCGCTCCGGCTGCCCACAGCTTCCCGGGCACGGCACACAGCGTGGCACGGTACAGCACGGCAATTCCCTGCTCCGGCCTTCCCGAACACACACCAGCTCCGCTCATCGCCCTCCCCATGACACAGTGCAGCTCCTGGGTCTGCCCCCCGAGCCCCGGCTCTGTCCTCTCCCATCGCTGCTCCATGCGGAGCTCTGACTCACCGCCCTTCCCGTGTGTCCAGCGTGCTCCTCACACCTTCTCGGCGTGTAAAACTGTGACGGTTCACTGGGTCCAGTGGCTTGTTTTCCAGAGAATGCAGCCCAAACCCCTCATTGCTCCCAAAGCAGCTTTTCCTGCACCTCTGCCAATGCCCCACAATGCTCCCGCTGCTCCAGCCCTGCTCCCGGCACGGCTCCTGCTTTCCTCTGCACCCACTGGGCACATCCCTGGCATCCAGCCCCATCCTGCTGGGTACCAGCAGCAGGGCCAGCGAGGAGCAGAGGCAGTCACACACACCCAGACCCCCAAACCAGTGACACCTCGTGCCTCCCTCGTGTGGCCCCAAGGGAAGCGGCACAACCACGGCGCAGTGGGACTCACCCTCAGCGGGTTCTCCCGGTCCAAGACGATCACCCTGCGATTGACCGTGTGGAGCAGCTGCTCCAGGATCACCTGGATGTGTTTCTTCACCTGTGCCTGCAAGGTAAGAGGTGTCGGGGCCATGGCAGGGCACGTCCCAGCTGTGGGATGTGTCCCAGCATGGTGTGGCGCTCTATGGTTCATTCAAGGGCTGGTGGCATCGGGGGGGACGAGATGGAAACGGAGCCTGAACCAGAACTGGAATCAGCGAGGCAATGTGCTCCAAATATGGGATTTGAGATCTCTGTGCAGCTCAGCCCTGTACACCTCCCTGACAAGGTGGCCACCTGGGGGCAATGGGGACAGCTGAGGATGGCTGGGGATGATGGAGTCAGCTACACTGGCATTGGGCAGGCAAAGGTGGGTCCAACTCATGTGGGGTTGAAGCAGGAGCAGAATCCTCCCCCAAGAGCATCCCACCACCCTCTCCATAAAGGCTACTTCGGGTTTAAAAGTTAAACCCAAAATGAGACATTTCACCACAATTTTTGAGCTTTCCCTCCCACTCCTGGGCTTCCTGGTGCTGTGGGGATTAAAGAGCCACCTTACCCTTGCAGGACAGTGTCCAACTCAGCTCCCACCGTGCCGGTCACTGTCCTGCAGGTGTGACACCTGAACCTCCAAAGGGCCCCCAAAAGGGACCCCAGAGAAGCCAGGAAGGGCAGGAACAGAGGAATGCTCCCAATGAGCCAGAGCACAAAGCTCTGTGCATTCCCAGAACTTTGTGTTGCTGCAGGGCCACTCACCAGCTCCACGTTCCCACGGTCCTTGTGCCGTGCTTGCAGCTTCTCTGCACTCTGCAATCACCAGAAACAGGGCTGAGACCCCTGGGAATGGCCCCAGCCCACCCCAAACAGGCCACATTTGGGAGAGTGAGTGCCCACCATGTCTCTGCCTCCTGTTTGGAACCATCACTGTTCATTCTGGAGTGTGACACTGCCCAGGAGCTGGCTGACAATCGCTGACCAGCTGCCTTCCTCCCCGCCCTTGCCTTCTTCCTCCCTGCCCTCACCTTCCTCCCAGCTCCACAGAGCTGGTGATGTATCCCCCCACTCAGGTCAGTGTCACCCCAGAGCCTGGAAGTCCCTTCCCCACTCAGGTGGATGTTGGGGAACCCACCAGAAACTCGCTGAGGTGGAAACCATGAAGTTTTTGCCCCATCCCGGGCAGGTTTTCACTAGGATGGCGGCACCCGCAATTCCCTGGGCAACAGTGAGCCCCAACCATATCCTGGCCAGGAACTGGTGCTCAACCCCACTCAGAAGGGTTTGGTCAGATCACTGCCCAGATGATTCCTGATTTACCTTCTGGGCCTGGTACAGCACCTCCAGGATGCTGCTGAGCAGCTCGATGCAGGCCTCCTCCTCCTCACCTGCCTGGATCAGCTCCCGCAGGATGGGCAGGGCTGCCTGCAGCACCAGCTCCCGGCACTCTGGGGGGGACAAGGGGGCACAGGGATGAGGGAATTGTCCCCTCTGTGGAGCCGCCCCAGGCATGAGGCAGAGGACTGTCCCTGCACAGGGATCCATCCCCATCCTGTGCCGTAGCCCCCGGGCGAGCTGAGCGAGGGCAGTGCCATCAGGAGCCCCCCTGTCCCCTCTCACCGTGGGACTGGAAGGCTTTGCTGCTGGCGATGTGAGTCAGGGACTGCAGCTTCTGCCTCAGCAGGCGCTGGGGCAGCAGGTTCCCCACAAAGTCCCGCAGTACGGCCCTGCCATCAGGAGAGGAGTTAACCCAGGAGCTTTGGGTTCGGTCAGGATGGGGCCTCTGGGTGGGGGGAGCCTCTTGATGGGGCAGAGCTGTGTGGGGCAGGATGGTTCCACAGGGCAGCCAGCAGACAAACCCCACCCAAATTCCCAAAAAGAACCCAGCTGGGGCTGAGGGTTCTCAGGCTCAGCCCATGCCCAAGCACAGGCAGCTGCTAAAACTGAGTAGAACTCTCCCATTTTTGCACTGAGAAGGGGATCAGGAGGGGATTCCAGACCCCCCTGCCTGCCCTCGCCCTCGACTCTGGGCTGGATGCAAGGACAGAGGTGACTGTGGCAGGTGCTGAGTGTGACACGGGGGTGGTGGGGGGACAGGGACCCTACCCCAGCGCGGAGGAGTCAAAGATCCCAAACACATCCTCGAGGATGGAGGGCAGGTACTTCAGGGCCGCTCCCTGCAGAGACACCGAGAGCTGCCCTCAGACAGGGTCCAGCACCTTCTGGAGCCTCCCTCTGTCTGGGACACTGAGTGCAGAGTGCAGCCCTATCCCAGACCCATCCAGCCTGCACCAGCCCTGCTTCCCCAGCCCCCCGTGCCAGCCTGGTCCTGGATTCAGGGAACAGGGCCAGCCCAGCTCCAGGATGGGGACAACCCCCAGAAAACTTCCCCAGATTTCCCTCTGCAGACTTTAGCACACGGGTGGCCAGGACAGCGTCTGCCCGGTGCTGCCGAGCTGCTGACCCAGCTCCACGCCACAGCCCCAGTGCAGTGAGGGGCTTTGGGGTCTGGGGTCTCGGGGTGCACAAGGGGAGTCCCCGGGGACAGCAAGGGACAGTGCATGGGGTGGCAGCTCCATCTGACACCATGGGATGTGTGCACACAGGACGGACGGTGTCACCCCATAATGAGCACAGTGTCACTGTGCCATGGGTGCAGGCAATGTCACCCCAGTATGGGGACAGATGGTGTCACCCCAGCACGGTGACAGCCAGTGCCTGGCCTGGGAACACTCCCTGCCACCACACACCAGAGCTGAGCCCTCCCAGCACAGCCCTGTGCCCTACCTGGGAGAGCAGAGTGGGACCCTCCAGCGGGGACTCCATCAGCTGGTTCAGGGCGAGGAAGAATCGCTGCAGGGAGCGCTGGAACTCGGCCACCTCCTTCCCCTCGTAGAGCCTGCAATGGCCAGGGTCACTGTGCTGCCACCATGCTGCCACCACGCCACACACCTTCCCTGGCACCCCGAGCCTCTGCTCGGGGGTCACCTGCCATCCCAATTAATTACACTGCTCTGTGAATATTTGGATCCGTGGCTGGATCTAGTGGTGTGCCCTGGCATTATCAAAACCCCGGCACAGCCACAGCCTTGGCACAGCCACTGCCCCACCGTGTCCACAGATCCACTCACTAAAACTGTTTGGGTTTTTTTTTTAAAAAAGCCTCTTTTCCATGATTTCAAAGCCCAAACCCCTCTCACAGCATTTCAGCACCGTCGCACTTGAGCAAGAACCTCCTGAACCCTCCAGTCCCCCTCAGCATCTGGATCAGAGCTGAGGGAATTTTAGCCTTGGGATGTCCAAAGCTGCAGGAAAACTGCAAAGCTGAGGTGTGGTCACAGGAATAAAGTCACTGCAATGGACCGTTTTTGAGGTGATGAGAGAATTACCTCAGGAAAAATCATCCAGCCACCAGCTATGTAAGGGAAATCCTGGAATTATGGACTGGTTTGGGCTGGGAGGGACCTCAGAGCTCATCCAGTCTCACCTCCTGCCATGGGTTGCTCCAAGCCCTGTCCAACCTGGCCTTGAAATCCACATGGACTGTGACAAACCCACCCTGATCAGGATCCATTCGGGAAGGGTCCCGTGGTTCCCAGAAAGGGATGTTCTTGTTCCTGGGAAGGGATGTCCTGCCCAGCATCCCCTGCAGCCCAGAGCATGGCAGGAGCCCTGCAGCTGTGCTGGCCTTTGGGGACCCCAGCAATGTCCCCATGGCAGGGGTCTGGGGGGACAATCAGCAGCTGTGGGGTCCCTGGTAGAACCAGTGAGCGCTTAGAGGTGGAGGGTAAGTTGCTGGCCCTTGCAGCGGCACTGGGGCACAAGAGAGGGGCCAAGCACGGCTGGCAGAGGCCATGGGCACAGCTGGAGGGGGCTCCAGCTGCAGGAACCGGGGGTCTGTGTGAGGCCAGGCAAGGGGACCACGAGCTGCAATGCTGCAGGTGGCTGTGAGGGGGTGACCTCAGCCCCCCTGGATGACAGCAGAGCAGACTCTCACCCGGGGTGAGCACCAGGGGGACAATGAGCATTGGCAGGGAAAGTTTTGCTGCCCTTGGTGATGGTTAAAAAGCAGAAGCAACCAGAGGAAGCAGCAGGGAGGAAGCAGCAAGGGAGAGACATCACCACGGTGCCATTGGGGTGCGGGGGGGGGCCCTGAGGGGACACAGGGTGTCCCAAGGTGGAGTACGGTGCCTTCAATCATCCTTGCAGCAACCTGGGCTCCTCGCAGGAGCTGCAGGTGCTGCTTGCCCGGCTCCAGCGGCAGCACAGGCAACCCCAGAGCCGGCAATCTGCAGCAACTGACTCTAATTACAACCCAATTCCTGTCGATTACAGCCTGTACAAATTGCAGCACGTTCAGAGCACTTAGAGGATCTGAGGAGCCCGTGTTATTGCATGTTGAGATTGCTGAGATAAAGGGAAGCTGTATAAAATCGCTAAATGTCCTCGGGGATGTCTCTGTTCCAGGCAAACTCATTCACGGGGCTGTTTGCAAACGCGCAGCGCAATTAATTTCTTCTGCCAGGAGCGCTCTGAGCTGGGATTCTGCTCCATGTCCTCATACAGGAGGGAGAGACGGGTGCTGGGTGTGATGTTGTGGAGCACCCCAGAGCTCTGGAGCACCCCGGAGCCATGGATGGGACACTGGGAAGGGATGGAAGTGGCAAGGACAGACAGGGCTCAAATGGCACGGGTAAGACAGAGCGGGGCAAAGTGAGGTGTGACAGTCCCTGGGGACACAGGGACCCCAGCCCAACTCCTCATTGCCAGTGGGAGCACCCTGGGCTTGGGGTGGAGGAGGCAAAGCCCTCACTCCCCCAAAAACAGCCGCCTGCTGAACCACCTCTCCTGGGAATTGGGTGATCCCGCTGCTTTCGGTGCCAGCCAGTGCCCAGCCTGTGCCCTTGCCATGTGTGTGTGGGGGCCCCTCACTGCCCACTGTTCCCTCAGGACACTTCAGCTTTCGGTGCCGCGTACACGGAACGAAAGAGGAACGTCAACGGCTGTTCCTGGTAACGCTGATGGTCGTGCTCTGATTTCTGATCTCCTCCTCTCCCACACCAGCCCAAAGGAGGGTTGTTTGTCCCATCACCCAGACAGGGATGTGAGCCCCATGCCCACGGGGAACAAGTGAAACAAGGTCCTGTGGGGACTCTGAAGGTGCCTGGGGGTGCTTTGACCTTTGAGCCTTGGAGGCTCTGAGCCCGTTGCTCTGCTCGTCACAGGATCACAGCAGGGTTTGGCCCTCCAGCTCCACCGTCCTGCTGTGGGCAGGGACACCTCCCACTGACCCTAACTGGGCTCCAGGAAACTTTCCCAGCACAGTGCCAGCCACACAGGGGCACAGATGCCCAGGACATTTTGCCATCTCCATTGTGGGAGGATTTTAAGAGCTCGTTGGAAACCCCCGATGGGGAGGGGTGGGGTAGAGGTCACTGTGGTGCAGGTTCACTGTGGGGCATTTGGGGTGGCCAGGAGTGATTTGAGCTCTCCCACCCTGGGGTGGATAGCACTGCCCACCCCCACATTGGACGACCATTGTCCAGCAGCATCCAGAGGACGCCATGAAGCTGAAAACTGCTAGAATCCTCAAGGAGACGATTCACAGCGATGGAGGAGCCTGCCTGGGGACCAGCCAACACCACAGCATTGCCAGCAGTGGTGGCTGCCACCCTGGGTCTCACAGCAGCCAGCACCAGGTGGGTTGGGCTGCCAGTGCCACAACCCTGGGACCGATGGTTGGCACTGACACCACTCCCACTGCACAGGGACCCCCATGGGACCTCCCTCCCACAGAGCCCACGGCCAGGAACCAGGCTCCAGCAGGGTGCTGGCACACAGCACTGGGAGCACTGGGAGCACTGGGAGCTAGTGCCAGCACTTACTGGGCGAAGAGGCGCCGGGAGCGGACGATGAACTTGAAGATGTACTCCAGGGCCTTGAAGGTGCGTGGGAGGGGCTCGCAGGGCTCCCCCCGGCCCGCCTGCTCCACGTACTGCGTCAGCACCGACAGCAGCTTCCTGCAGGGTGGGGTGTCTGTGATCAGGGATCGGCCATGGCTCCGTTCCCACCGGTGCTCCCAGCATCCCAGTCCCGTCCCTCCCTGTACCCACTGTCTCAGCCCCATTTCTCCCCTTCCAGCTGTCCCAGCCCGTCCCTCCCCGTGCCACTGCCCCCAGGAACACACTTGTAGGCGAGCGTGGCGCTGAAGTGCTGGCGGATGTAGGCCTCCAGGACCGTGTTGAAATGCTGGAACTTTCTGTCAGCCACCAGACCCACGATGAAAACCTGGGGGCAGAGGGCAGGGGCATGGCTTGGCGTGGGCAGGGGGATGCCTGGGGACAGCAACAGCCACCCTGACTCCCACCCTGCCCATCACTGGAGTCACTCTTGTCTTAGTGTGGGAGAAACACCTTTGAGTCCTGCTGGGATTGTCCCCCAGAGGGACAGTGTCCCTCAGAAAGCAGCCCTGCCCTGTGCTGGGTCACTCAGAGCAGTGAGCCCCATTTCCCCCGTGCAATGACTGCCCACCCTGCGCTGGGGAGGGGGCTCAGACCCACGCAGGTCCTGCTCACCAGGGCGTCAAACACAAGGGTGTCATAGACATCTGTCTCCGAGTGCTCCATCATGATGGAGAACAGGGCATCCAGCGTGTCCTGGAGGAACTGGAGGGACATGAGGCCTGTGAGGGCTCCAGTGCTGACCCCAGCATCGCCCAAGACCCAGCTCTGGGCATGGGAGGGCCTGTGGGTGCAGAAAGCAGGGAGGGAGGTGGGGGAGCAAATCCCAGCTGTACCTTGATGACCTCCCCTCCATCCACATTCATCAGCTTCTGGAGGTTCCCGGAGAGCAGGCTGGGCTTGGAGCGCCACTTCAGCAGCCCCAGCAGGTTCACTGGGAAGGAGGAATGGAACAGCACTGACCACTCACTGCCAGAGCCCCATGTTACTGTCCCCTGGCTCCTCATCCCACCCTCACTGCCCAGGGCAGCCAGGACCCCCTGAACCCTCCACACAACCACTCCTCACTGCTGAATTCCCCTGCTATCAGGGCCATAAAGCACAAACTTTAAATAGGTCGTGGCTGTGGGAGATGAAATTGTGCTGCAGGAAGGGTATTAATGGAGCAGCCTCATCCCTGACCCCTCTGCACTGAACCACAGTGCTCCGGACCCTGCAGCCACATGTCACCGTGTGTCACACCCCCACACCACCAGGCCATGTCCCCCGAGCCCCCTGCCCTTCAGCCAGAGCTGGATGAGCCATTCCCATCCTCTGGTCTTGCAGAAAGGGGGAGGAGAGCCCAGCATTCCCGTGGGCCCTGGCCAAGGGGGAAAGAATGTTGTCAGCTGCCCTGACCTGTGCAGAGCAGCCCAGGGCTGGAAGCTCCCCTGAGCTAACCCAGGAATGGAGGTTAAACCAGAGAGCCCCAATTCCCACTCCAATTTTGAAGGAAGGTCATGGAGCTTCCAGAAGCCACATTCAAGTGGGAATTTCACTCACTGCTGCTGCTGCTCCTCTCCAGAGGATGGCAACCCCTCAAAGCCCCCAGACTGAGCTGACCCCCTCAGGAACAACCTTGGTTGTTCTGACCATGGCCAAACAGTAACTGAGCGCTCCTACTGTTTTCAGCTCGCTATCCCAGTGTGATGGACACTGGAGAGCCAAACATCAGGAAAAGCATGGTCCAGCGGGTGGGAACACCACCAGGGAGGGGACACAGCCCCACCTCCCCTGCCATGGGGAACCAGGACTCACCATTCTGGGTCAGCTTGGTGGAGCAGACAAGCGTGGAGATTTGGAAGCTGTCGCGGGTGGACACGGCTAAACCAGATGTGGTCCCGCTCACGCGGAAGGAGGAGCCAGAGAGGAGCTTTGACTCCGACAGGTTCCGCTCCGAGGGCAGGGACAGGTACGTGCTGGCATCCTCCAGCTTCTTGCTGTCACCCTGCAGGGCACAGCACAGGTCACACCTGGAGCCCCAGGGGACAGGGCTGGCAACTGTGTGGCCTGGAGGGTCAGTTCTGACCCCATGGCTGGTGGCTCCCACCGGACAGCATCCTCATGCCCACCCTGGTACCCTCTGGCTCTTGGGAGCCATTGGCTCCCCCACACTGATCCCACAAAGCTGCTCCCCGAGGGGATCCACAGGCACCCTGCCCAGCGGGGACAATCAGCTGGGAGGGACACAGAATCCCAGCCCGTGTCACGCAGTGGGGACAGGGGAACAGGCAGGAGGAGAAGAATGATAAAGAGGAGTCTGAGGCTGGAAATTAAACACACCTGAGTACTGCTGCAGGGTTGGACATGCAGTGGGACACTGGCACGCACCAGGACAGTGACATGGAGCAGGACACCACCCCGGTGTCCAGGACAGTCGGTCCCACAGCATCACTGTCACCCTACATCTGTATGGGCATGCCAGGGCCTCCATAGCCACAAAACAGCCTATTTCTGTGTCCCCTACTCTAAGCTGAAAATTTAATCGATGTTCCATCCAGAAGGACTCACTGGAGTGAGTCTGAATGACTCTTCCCTGCTTGTTGGCCAGTCTGGCACATGGGGGATGACCACAGCCACCCAGCCAGGCTGCAGCTCACAGACATCCATCCTTCCCCGCCTGCAGCCTCTCAAGGTGCAACCCCTCGTGCTGAAGGTCAGATGGAGATGACAGAGCTGTTTGCTGTTGGCTTTTCCCCCCCAGGACACAGCCAACACACAGGAGCCCTGTGCTCCTTCCCAGGGCCGAGCCCACGCAGGGAAAACCGGCTGGAATTCAGACCGGCTGGAGACCAAAAGGTCTGAGCAGTAAAAGCCCGTCACACACATTCCTCTGGCAAGCAGAGATAAAAAGATGAAACAACTTGTGACTCCCAGAAGGCAGCCCTGGGTGTCTGCTGGGAAGAGCTGGAGTCAGCCGGGGAGAGGACGGAGCAGGGCAGGACGTGGTGGTTCAGGAGGGCGGGGACAGCTCTCAGAGGGGAACACAGCCCCAGAAGGGAGGTGTGGGAGGTTTGATCTCACTGCCACAGCCAGCACTGGCACTTCCCAAAGGTGCCCAAAGCTCCTGCTGTGGAGGGGACAATCCCTGGAGAGCCAGGGGTCAGAGCCAGCACTGAGGGCCACGGCAGCAGCTAAAGAATTTGGGTCTTTTGCCCAAAAATAAAGCGGGGAGGAGGGACACAGTAAGGATTTCAAATGTGCAGAAACCTCAGGGAGGAACAGCACGGTCTGTCCCTGTCCTGGGCAGCCACAGCAGGCAGGAGCAGGCCCGCTAATCCCAAAGAAAGGCAGGACTCAGGCAGGGACGTGGCTCTGCCTGGAGAAACTGTGGTCACGTTGCCAAAATCCAAGAACACTCCCACGCAGCAGCCCAGGGGCGGGGGGGGCAGGTCACCCCCAGGGACACTGGAGCTCCGTGGCTGGGCAGGGACCCCAGGAGGTGCCAGCACACAGGGAAGGGCCCTGAGCTCGCCCTGGGAGCAGGGACCAGCTCGTGCCTCCCACTGCTCTGGTCACAGCAGCCCCAGACTGGGAAGGGGACACCAGGTAAGGGGGCAGCACCTTCAGGGGCCCTTCACATCGGAGCTGACTGCATTTTTCCCAAATGAGCAGTGATTTTCCCTCCCCTCCACTCTCTCGGAGCAAACCCGAGCAGTGCCAGCGCTGGTGAAATCAGGTGAAGAGCAGCCACTCCACGGGGACGTTCCCTCCCCGTCACAAACGCTTAAATCACCTTTTCCCAAACAAAACTTGTCATTCCAAGGGAGCAGCGCAGGCACTGGAGACACTGTGTGTGGGGAGCCCCCACCACCAAGGACAGCGAGGACGGCAGGGAGGCACTGCAAACCCTCGGGGACTTTGGGTACGTGCCACCAGCACAGTGGCTCAGGCAGGGACTAGGACCCTGGCCCCAGAAGTGCTGCTGTCCCACAGCCCCCACTTCAGGGGGCTCTGTGACCCCCCCCATACCTTGTACAGCACCAGGTCGTGCTCCCCATCCCGCAGCGTGGTGCCATCGGGGCACATCAGTCTCACAAAGGCCATGGAGAAAATCCGCTCGCTCCGGTCCTTGGCTGGAGGGGACACACAGGGGTCAGAGGGGACCAGGGACACAGCAGGCAGGGAGAGACAGTGCTGGGAGGAAGGCCTGGAGCAAGGGACACTCACAGTCACTGGAGGAGCGATGGCGGAAGGTGAACCTCAGGTGGGTCCTGTGGACATCCTCGATGGGAACAGCAATCTGAGTGAGAATGTGTGCCAAGGTGAGGGCAGGGGGCACGGGCTGAGCCCATACCGGGGCAATGTCCCTCTGTGCCTGGACAAGGGCCGTGCTGGACCGTCCACTGCTGCAAACCAACCCCACACCCTCCCTAGTGAGGGCTGGACAGGGCTGCAGTGCCCATTCCCTGGACCACCCTCCCCAGTGCTGCTCATCCTGCGTGTCATGCTGTGACACTGGCAGCACCTCCATCGTCCCTGAGAGGGCACCAAGGACTGCCACCCAAAAAGCCAGCCCCAATGGGGACCCCCTGCAGCAGCAGGGTCCGGTGGTGCAGGAGGAATGAACTCCACAGCCTGAGGGGGCTGCAGCCCCAGCCCACCCCAGCCCCACACCCCGGGGCTCTGCAGACCTTTAGGGTCTCCATCCAGCGCTGGTGCCGCTGCTGGTAGTAGACAACAGAGCGGTAATGGCTGGTAGGGCTGTCCCCTGCTCCTGCATAGATCACGTTCTGCCAAGAGGAGATACCTTGGGATCAGCCCAAATCACCTTGCTGGGAGGGAGAATTCCTGTCCCTGACAGCCCAGGCCACCCCCCGAGCCTGCCCTGCCCACACCTCCCTAAATGCCATCCCCTGCACCTCCTCCAGGCCTGGTGCCACCTCTGAAGGGATGCATGACCCTCCCACGGTGCGTCAGGGCTTGGCCCTGTGGATGCAGATGGAGGGTGCATCCCTGGACCTGCCCAGCTGGACCCTCAGCAATTCCAGCCTGTTCCTCAGGAGCCAGCTAAAAATTGATGTGAGAACACCTACGGAGAGGCAAGAGCCAGCCTGGGGAGGTGACACTTGGGTCTGATGCCTCCCTGCTCTCCTGCCAGATTCCAGCTCTTTTCCCTCCTGCCTGTCCTGGGGCGCATGGGGAGTCTGGAGTCAGGAATTATGGCTGTCCCCAAGGGGGGATGATTTTCTCTCTATCCCTTCACAGCGCTTTCCCATATTTTTATTCTATTCCCAGATCTCTATTTTGGGCAGCTCCAGGGGCTCCAGTGGCCAAAGAGGCAACTCCAGCTGGTTTTGCTACTGGAGCTGCTGGCTCTGCCCAAAGTGGGGTGACACAGGGGACACCTGCCATACCCGAGGTGAGGTGACACGGGACACCTGCCGTACCTGCACCACATTTCCTGCCTCGTCACAGACACACACAGTCACCTCCACGTTCTTCTGCGTCTTCTTGTTGCCCTTGTCAAACTCGCCCTGCACCAGTGTCAGGTAGATGTCGTTCCTGACATCACCTGGGGGGACAGTCCCATCAGCCAGGTCCTGGCACCGTGCTGGCACCCCCAGGGACCCCCAGGATTGTCTCCTCCAACACTTGCCTGGCATGATGACCTCCGGGTAGCCCAGCTTGCGAGCCACCGCCGTGTTGCGGTCCACCAGGTGTGGGTGGTCCTTCCTCACCTGGCTCAGGTCTCCCCACAGCATCTTCAGGGACACCCAGAGCCCTGTGATATTTCAAGGGGTGACAGCAAGAGCTGGGGGAATCCAGGGCCACCAGGGCCCACAGCAAGTCCTCGACCCTGAAGGGGCTGCCCCACATGGCAGATGGCCCAGGGAGGAGTCTCATGGCACAGGGTGGGCACAGGGGACTCGAAGTCTCTACCTTGTCCCTTGTGGTTGATGTCCTTCCCCTCCACCGCCTTCCGGATCATATTGTGAAGGAAATCGCCATCAGCAGCCACCCTGGAAAAGCCACATTTAGGGGAAAAACCTTTTCTCTTCAATCCTTGCACCTCTTGTCCCCTTGCAGCTGGTGTCCCTGTGCCAGGAGGCCCTGGAGTGCTGCTCCCTGCCCACTGCCCCCCCAGCATTGCCACCCTGCCCTCCCCCTTGGGGCCCTTGGGGCTCACAGGTGGACGGGGATGAAGTGCTGCTTGTCCTCGTCACTGTCACACGTCCCCTTGGTGATGTCGGTGATGTCCATCGCTGCAGGGACACAGAGGTGGCACCGTGGTGAGGGTGGCACCCCCAGCCAGTGATCCACACCCAGAACAGGACCGTGGGGGGTGGCGAAGGCAGAGGGGCTTGCGGGGGTTGCCATGCAGAGGGTTGGGGTCTGCAGGCAGGGAAAGGGGACAGTGGGAGCAGCCCAGGGACATCACAGAGCCTGGTGTGGTGGCTGGGGGGGCGGGTGACAGGGTGGTGGCATGGGCATCCCTGGGGGTCTCCATGGGGACCGTGCCCACCTGAGATGCCAAAGGGCCGGCGCAGGCCCGTGCTGAGCTTGCGGCTGTGGCTATCCCGCAGGTCCATGCGTCCCACGCGGATGATCTGGCACACCAGGAACAGCCGCTCCCGCTTCAGGTCCGTGCTGCCCAGGTCCTGGGGGACAGGGGCTGTGTGACCCTGGCAGCACCTGCCAGCGCCAGGTGATCACGGAGTGCCCGGGGCTGCGCAGGGGGAACCAGTGGGCACAGAGCTTCCATGGCTCCCTGTGCCTGTGGGGACAGTGAGCACACAGCCCCGCTGCCCTGGGGGATTCTGTGCACCCCACGAGTCCCAAAGCCCAGGCATGGGGACAATGCTGGGTCCAATGGCCCCACAGGTCACCACAGGCCAGGCAGCCTGGCAAGCGGGGGACAACCTGGCACGGTGTAAGGATGGCAGGGTGGCCCTGTACCCCAGCTCCGGGGACACTGGGGAGGGGACTGCGTCCCGCAGGTGCTGTCCCTGTTCCAAAACCTTCCAGCGGCGCTGAGGGGAAGGGACAGGGACACTCCACAGCGCGTAGGGACACGGGGGGACAACAGCAACGAGCAGAGCAGGGGCTGGAGATGGGCGAGAGCCGAGGGGCGGCAGCGGGGCCGAAGTGCTGATGCTGCTCATTAACATTGATTTTCCCGGCTTATTTGCATATCGATGGCTCCGCGCCGTCCCGGGGGTCAGCGCTGAGCTGCAGCCAAAGCGCTGAGTCAGCGGGTGTCGATGAGCGAGGGACGGGCAGGGGAACGGGGCACACCGAGACCCTCAGCACCGGGTGGGGACCCCGAGAGGCAGCGCCCAACACGTCCCCGCGCCAGGGCAGGGGTCTGCGGAGAGGTTGGGGGGTACATGAGCAGGGGGAGTAGAGGGGGTTCAGCTGCTCGCGAGGGGGGGACACAGGGGACCCGAAATGCTGCAGGTGGCGGCAGGTCGGCAGGAGGGGGCGGCGGGTGGCAGCAGCGCAGCTCCCCCGAGGTCTGCGCTCACCGTGAACAAGACCCTGAGGTTGTTGAGCTGCTCGATGTCCTGCGGGACCCCGGTGCTGGCCCAGCGGATCACGTAGTTCTCGCTGTGAGGCGGGTGATGGTTGAGGTGGGCACCGGGATGGCAGAGTCCCTGCCAGCTCCCACCGCACTGACCCTTCAGCCCACCAGTGTGCCCAGTCGCGGCACAAGGACCGGCCCAGCCTGGTTGTTTCCAGTCACCCCACTGGTCATCTCACCAGTGCCTGGGGCAGGACGAGCCACGGGCTGTCCCATGGGACACTGCTGGCACGCCATAACGGACCCTCCCGCTCTGGAGAAGCCCTTCGGGAATGGATGTGCCCCTTCCCCCTGTGGCATCCACTGGGTCCTGCTGGGCTGGGCAGGATGGGCAGTCTGGGGAATGCCACAGGGAGCAGCGGGACAAGAACCCGGCACAGCAGGGACAAGGCTCTGTCCTGCACCCCGGGGACCCCACCTGATGATGCGCTGCTCGCCGGGGTCATACAGGGCCATGAAGAGCTGCGCCTCCTCCCCGATGTGGCAGACGAAGTTGCGGACGCAGAGGTAGAGGTTGTGAGAGGGCGAAGCGGCCCCGTGAGTGCCATGGCCCGGTGCTCTCTGCTGCGGGCTCTGGGGGGGCACGAGGTGGGGGACACAAGGTGGTTCAGCCCTGGGCACAGCCTGGGGGCATCAGGCTCTGGGCATGACACAGCCAGGGTGCAGGGCCAGCAGAGGCCTCACCGTCTCCTCCTGGATGCGCTGGGTGAGGGTCTGCGCCGCCCTCCTGTGCGCCTGGAAGAGGCTGATGACACTCGTCCTGTCGGGGTCCAGGATGTTCTCGTCCTCATCCCGCACCACCAGGTCCAACGCGAGGATCCTGCAGAGGCCGGGATGGCGTGAGGCAGGACAGGGGGGGCACGGGACTGTGTGTCCCACCAGGACTCACTTGTCCTTGCACAGGGTCTGAGGGGGCAGGACAGATCCAGCTGGGAAAGGGGACAGGAGTTGGGCAGCACCAGGGACACTCCTGTCCCAGCCATGGCTCGACGGCCATAGCCCTTGGCCTGGTGGCTTGTATGTCTGGTGGCACACTTACAGTCCCCAGCCATCACGGAACAGCCAGCTGGGATGATGGGGACACAGGGACACCCAGACAGGCTGTCAGGGAGCACCCCTGAGCACTGCACAGCCTGTGCCAGGGGCAGATTTGGGGTCTCTGGGCCCCATCCCCGCCCTCACTTGTTGCCGTAGTCCATCTTGCCGGTCACCTCCTTCCTGAGCCGCAGGAGCTGGTCCTTGGGCAGCGTCCCCGAGAGCAGCTGCGAGCGCTGCTCCATCAGCTCCTGCATCATCCGCTTCACCTGCCCGTACCGCTCCGTCTGCCCGGCCTGCCGCAGCACCACAGGGTCATTGGGGTCACCAGGGATCCCCCACCCTGCTCCCAGATCCCCCGGACCCCCAGACCCCTGTCCCTCACCACATAGAGCTGCTTCCAGATGGTGGCCCACTCCCGCAGCGTGGTGGTGATCTCCTGCACCATGGGCATCTCGGCGGGCACCACGCTCTCCTCCGTCCTGGAGGAGGGACAGGGACCCCTGGAGACCCCGGCTCTGCAGGGACCCCGCACAGGACGGGGTGGAGCCCACCGCCCTTGTCCGTGCCCCGGACCTACCCCTGCTGCTCCACCACGGCGCCCTTGAGCCGGATCAGCGAGGCCGGGAAGATGCCCTGGGGCAGCCAGAGTCATCAGCACCCCCGGGCTGGGAGACGTCCCTCGGAGGGGCACGGCTGGGGGCTCCCAATGCCACAGGGTGCCCAGCCTGCCGTGCCCCCTGCAACCCCTGAACCCAAACATCCTCCCAGGGACAGAGCAAGCCGCTGTCCATGCCCCCCCTG
This sequence comes from Lanius collurio, assembly GCA_020086605.1. Lineage (NCBI taxonomy): Eukaryota > Metazoa > Chordata > Aves > Passeriformes > Laniidae > Lanius > Lanius collurio. The sequence continues at coordinate 141,930 of JACBWW010000036.1, read as the reverse complement.
TGCCCCCCCAGACACCCAGCAGGGACAGGGAAAGCCACCAGCTGTGCCCCTCCTGCCTCCAGAACCCAGCACCCCCTCACCTACCCGGGCAGCCCTGTTCCGGAGCGAGTACCCACAGTACCAGCCTGCGAAGGGAGGGGACATCATCAGTCAGGCTGGGGGTCCTGGCCCCCACTGCAGGGACAAAGGAGGGTGCGGGAACCCACGCTGGGGTGCACCTGAGAGTCCCCCTTACCCTCGGAGGCTTGCAGGATGTGCACCATCTCCCCGATCTGCAGCGGGAGGTGATGCTCCTTGGTGCGCGGGAAGTTCCACACGGCTGTGGGGAGAGGGGCTGGGAGCTGGGATCCCTGCCCAGAGCCCCTCAGCAGCCCCTGGGCCCTGTTTACCTGCCCCCCACAGCACCCCAGCTGGCCCCGTTCAGCCCCGAGAGATGGGGCAGACTCCCAGCCCCACAAAGAGCGTGAAACCCCCAAGCACCTCGACCCCACACCCCAGAAGAGCCACTGCACAGCCGTGCTGGAGCCATGCACAGCACAGGGCTGGAGGCACAACAGAAGCCCCCAGCCCACTCCCCAGCCCTCAGGGGTCTCCCACGGGACCCCCGTGCCTGCCACCCACACCCTGGGTGCCGGTGGTCCTACTCCTGGCACAAGCAGTGGCAAGTGCCAGCTGAGCCCCCGCCCAGGGCTGGTGGCTCAGGGACAGGTCTGTCTGGAAACAGTGGAGCTGGTGGCAGGGGAGGGGGGCAGTGGGGACAGGAGCTCTCCGGTGGCCAGCCACTTCCTGCCCAGCAGCGCTGTGGTTGTCCCTGTCGCTATTTCTGACCCCGGGGACAGCTCTGAGGCAAGCAGCCCTGGTTTGGCCCCCAGACTGGGGGACAGTCCCTGCACCTGGAGGTCCCTGCTAGGACCCCGCCTGTGCCCACCTTGAGTCCCAGCAAAGGCCAGCTCATATTGCAGCACTCCCAGACCCACATGGCTCGTCGGGACCCCTCACGCTGACCCTCGGCACCGGGAGCCCCGAGGTCCCACGGGACCCCTCCCATCACCCTGCTCTCCCCACGAGGACCCTGAGCCAGCTGGGACCAGCAGCAGCTCAGCCCTCGTTCAGGCACTGCCCAGGACCCTGCAGAAGCTCAACCCTCGCTCCAGCACTGCAGACAGTGCAAGGGAAGGGTGCAGGAAACGGCCCCGCAAGAAACGGGAAGAGGCACGGGGCTGTCAGAGCCAGCACAAGCTGGGGGTGCTGCAGGGAGTGGGGGTGCCCACGGCTGGTACAGGGCACGGGAAGCCCAAGCTGGGGGTACTGCGAGGAATGGGGGTGCCCAGGGCTTTGCCATCACCAACACCAAGGCAGCTGCAAAGCCCCAGCTGGGATCTGAGGCAAATTATTTAGGTGTCTCAAGGCTCCCCCAGAGCCTCAGCAGCCTGGAGGGAAGCCAAGCCCCAACCCTACTGCTGTGCCCCAGTGCTTCCCACCCCCACCAGCACCAGCTCTGGAGCCTCCTGGCTCGTGGGTCCTACTGGCACCTGTCCTGCTTGGCCCCTTTCCTGGAGCGTTCTGTCACCAGCCCTGCAGTCCCCACTACCCCCCTGTTTGTTCCTGCACCCACCAGCCCACCCAGCGCCAGCACCGCGGGGACCTGGCCCCCTCCTTGCAGCATCTCACAATGGCACCAGCCCGGCACCGTTGCTGCCATCACCTAGCTGCCATCACCTGCCACCACCACAGCCGGGGGTACCATGGGCGTCACCTCACCCTGAACACCCCATCCCGCCAGCCCTGCACCCCTCCAGGCGAGCGGGAACCTCCATAGGGCCCAGCACCCGCAGCTCCCACTCACCCACGCCATACTTCTCCTTGATGGGCAGCCAGGGCGCCATGGCCACCGGGGCAACCGGCGCCGTGCTGCGGGGACCAGGGCGCTGCAGAGCCACTGGTGGTTCCTCCTGCCGTACTTGCTGTGTCACGTGTATCCCCAGCTTGTGAAACCTCCGCTTCCTCAGTGCGCTCTGAGAGCGGGGGTCCCACCCCACCATCCTGCTTCTGCCACACGCCAGGGCAGCGTGGTGGGGATGGAGCCCCCGGGACCCCCACACCGCTCACCCAAGGGTCTGGGCTCAGGGGCCACTGCCAAAATGGTTCTGGTCACTGGAGTGGGTCATGTGGTGGCACGGTGACCCCCCTGGCTGAGTGCTGTGGCCAGAGCCCCAAGCCAGCAGGACATGGGGCTGGACATGGGATCATGGAGTGAGTGCAGCTCCAGCCACACCATGGCACGAAGAGCCACATGGAGCCTGTGCCAGCCGTGAGCTCCCAACCGGCACTGCCAGGACGAGGCTTCTGCCATCGTGGCTGGGTCTGGCTTGTCCATATCTCCATCCCTGTCCCTCAGTGCACCAGGCCCAGCTGTGCCAGCGCTGGCTCCGTGCCCCGTCCAGCCCTCTGCAACCACGGCACTTGGAAACGACGGCTCAGCACCAGCCACTTCCTTCCTCCTGCTGGCCACACTCGGCTGTCCGGCACTGGCGGCTCCACAGGCATGGGGGCTCGGCCAGGCCCTTCACGGCCACACTTCCCTGGACCCTCTGACCCCACGGAGTCCTGCTGCCACTGCACTGCTGCTCCCACAGACTGAGCCATGTCTCTCTCCATCAGCCCCTTGGAGCCAGCACCCGGCTCCTTCCCTGCACCCCCCCCTCCTTGCATGTCCCCAAATCCCCTGCAACCTGAGCCTGCTCGTGGGTCACCCCGGGTGTAGCCCCCCCCTGCCCCGGAGGTCACCCCCAGCCCCAGGACAGATCCCCTGACCAAAAGCCGACGCTGAGAAAAGCCATGGGGCAGGAAGAGCCCCGGAAGAGAGGGAGACCGGGTGGGCTTGGGATCAGCCAAAGCCGGGCATGACATGATCCTGCCGCGGCACTCCGGTGCCACCACCCGGGCCGAGGTGCGAAGGCGGGACCCGCAGGAGCTGCAGGAGCCGCCGGGGCCGCCACACCGCAGGGCAAAGCTCGGGATGTGCCGCCAGACCCCCGCCACTGCACGGACCGGCCCGCGCCGGGGCTGGCAGCACCGGGGGTGAACAGAAGGAAATGTGGCACGGGCATCGGCATGCGGGTGCTGCCGGGGCTCTCGGAGAGCAGGAGCCGCAGGCGTAGCACTTCCCGCAGCCTCCGAGGTTCCCGGTTCCCGATTCCCGCAGTCCCGGGGCCAGCAGGCACCGCTCGGCCGCCGCCCAGCGCTGCCCGGTGCGCGGCTCTGTCCCATGGCCCCGGCGGGAGCTCTGGCCGGGCCGGGCCGCCGGGGCCGTTCGCCGGTCAGGGAGCTCCACCTGCCGGTCCCACCGGGAGCCGCCGCGGCCGAGGGCGCAGCTTCGTGTGCGGGGCGCCGGTACGGGATGTCCGGCACCGGGATGCCCGGCAGCGGTACACTCAGTGCTGGCACGGGGTGAGCCGCTCCAGCAGCAGGATGCCCAGCACCAGTATGATCAGCACCATTACGGGATGCTCCGGTATGGAAGGACCGACACCGTTACGGGATGCACGGCTCCGGTACATTCGACAGCAGTACAGGATGTCCCGCACGGGGATGCCCGGCACTGCTAAGGGATGCGCCAGTACAGGACGCACGGCTCCGGTACTCCCGGCCCCGCACCGGGATGCCCAGATCCAGTACAGGATGCTCCGCACCAGCACCGAGATGTCCGGTACCGGGAAGCCCCGTCCCGATAGGTGCTGCGGGCGGGCTCGGACTGCAGCCGCGCCCGGCTCGGAGCCGCACACCGGAGCTGGCAGCGGAGAGCATCGGGCAGGGAGGGGCCGCGGCCGGGAGCGCTGCCGGGGGTGCGGGGGGTCCCGGCGGGCACCGTCGGCTCCCGTCCCGCCGCCACATCCGGGCCCCGCCCGGCGAGGGCGCTGATTGGCTGCCCCGGGCGGGGCACGTGACGGCGCGCGGGGCACGTGACCGTGTCCCCAGGCAGGGCCCGCGGTGGCGCGCGCAGGTGAGCGGCGGGACCGGAACCGGAACCGGGGCCGGAACCGGGCCCGCAGCCCGGGAGGGTGCGCGGGATCCGCCCCCGACCCGCCCCCGACCCGCCCGCTCCGCTGAGGTCCGGCCCGGTGCCGGTGCTCAGGTGCCCGGTCCGGACCGTCCCGTATAGGTGTTCCGCCGACCCGGTCTGGCCCGTCCCGTTCGGGACCGGCCCTCCCAAGCTGTCCGCCCTGTCCCGCAACCCCTGTGCCCCGCCTCGGTCCGATCCCCACGCACACCCCTGTCGGGTCCCCGCACTCTGCTCGATCCTGCGGGGCACTCCCGGTGAGCCATCCCCTTTCTCCGGTTCCCTTCCCGCCCGCCGGTTCCCTGCCCGTTCTCCCGGTCCCCCATACGCCGGCTGTGTTCCTGGTGTCCCCGGCCGTGTCACCCCTCCACACCTGTCCGTGCCCCTCTGCCCGCATCCCCCGCCCGTCCCTGGTATCCGCGGGACGGGACGTGGCACTGGGCTGCACCGGGCTCCTTCCCGGGACGTAGGCGAGGGTGGGTCAGCGCCGGTCCCGCTCCACCCCCGCCCGCCCTCGCAGCTCCGGTGTCCCCGCCATGGCCGGCTCCGGGGCCCCGGGCCCCCTGCCCGGGCCGAGCGACTCCGGTTCCGCGCTGGAGGAGGAGGAGGAAGATGAAGACCCGTCCCTGGGCTGCGACGGCGACCTGGAGGTGAACCCCTACGATGGGCTGCCCTTCTCCTCCCGCTACTACGAGCTGCTGCGACAGCGCCGGGAGCTGCCGGTCTGGACCACCAAGTACAGCTTCATGGAGCACCTGGAGGGCAACAGCGGCATCGTCCTGGTGTCCGGACCCCCCGGCACCGGCAAGAGCACGCAGGTGAGTCAGGGCAGCTGGAGTGCCCGGCCCTGCCGGGGGCTGCATGTGGATCCTCCCGGAGCCCACAGCAGCGCCGGAGCCGTGGGATACGCACGGAGAGGGTGCCAGGGCCCCCGGCAACGCTGCACGGAGCCCGGCGGGGTGGGCGGGCACGGGGATGTGCCAGGGCCGGCGGTGGGCTCCGGGCGAAGCCGCAGCACGAGCCGGGAAGCGCTGCCACGGGAGCGGCTGGCACGGGAGGTGGCAGAGGGAGGGGGGAACGGCCTGTCCCGGAGCTGGGCCTGGTGCGGGGGCAGTGGCAGGGCTGGGGTGCCAGATCTCTCCCGGGCAGCTGGACCCAGTTGCTGGCGACGCTCAGGGACGGCGCCTGGCAGACTTTGACCGGGGAAGGGACTGCGGGAAGCGGCAGCGCAGCTGTGGCTGCTGCGAGGCCGGAATGGGCTGGGTCACCCCCACCGCAGGCTATCGGGATGTTGGCCTTGGGTTCGAGGTGCTCAACCAAATCACCTCCCTGGGTGTGACCTGCTGAGTTTCTGGGCTTGGCTGGCACTCCCGGATTTGGGGAATAAAGCCCCTGCGCGGGCCCCAGGGCCAGTGTTTTTTGCCCTGCCTGCAGTCCCTGAAGGGCCCTGGGGCGCTGAGACACAGGCACCACTTGTGGGGGGCTCAGAGGGGACAGGAGAAAGCAGGACTCAGGTCCCCAGTGCCCAAGGGACATCCATGTGGCCTTGGCACTGTCACACACCACCTGGCTGGGCACTTGGCCAGCAGCTGCTCCCTGGTGATCCCTTCCCTGTCTCTCTGTGGGGTTTCCCAGGCCATTGTCCTGTGTCCCTAATGTGAGATCAGGGCCGTGGTGTCCCATACCGGGGCAGGAAGCTGCAGGTGTGGGGCCATGGAGCTCTTGTTACAGCGTGTGGGGCTCCAAGGTGACAGGAGTGGGGAGGGAAGATCCTGCTTGGACTGCGAGTGCCTCTGAACAGCCCCTGGCCCTGGAGATCCTGCAGCCAGATCCCTGAGGAGGGTCCCTGTGCCCTTCAGAGGAGAACAGCGGGGAGGGGACAGTCCTAGGGCTATGCTGACCTACACCCTGTCCCACAGATCCCACAGTGGTGCGCCGAGTACGCCCTGTCCATGCAGTTCACCCATGGGCTGGTGGCCTGCACCCAGCCCCACAGCCTGGCCGCCCTCAGCCTCTCGCTGCGTGTGGCCGACGAGATGGACCTGAACCTGGGCCACGAGGTGGGCTACTGTGTGCCCCATGAGGACTGCTGCACCGCCGACACCATCCTCAGGTACGGGAGGGACGGCAAGGCCCGCGCCGGGAGCACAGCGCCCTAATCCCCCTGAGCTCCACATAATCCCTTAATCCAGCCTGGCCTCGCTGGAAAGCGGCACAGGCTGCTGTGGGGAGGGGGCTGCTGTGGGGAGGGGCCGAGGCGTTGCCCTCCCACCCAGGGGTCCGTGCTGATGGGGTGGGGCCGTGGCAGGTTCTGCTCGGATGAGATGCTGCTGCGGGAGATGACGTCGGACCCGCTGCTGCGGCAGTACGGGGTGGTGGTGCTGGACGAGGCGCAGGAGCGCACGGTGCCCACGGACGCGCTGCTGGGGCTGCTCAAGGATGTGCTGCGCCAGCGCCCGGCCCTGCGGCTCGTGGTGGTCACCTCGCCCACCCTGGAGCCGCAGCTGCGCGCCTTCTGTGGGGACCCCCCCGTGGTTCGGGTCCCGGGGCACAGCTCCCCGCCGCAGCTGCTCTACCGGGAGCCGTCGGCCCACGGGTGCGTGGCCGCCGCCTGCCAGGCTGTGCTGGACATCCACCGGCACCAGGAGCCCGGCCACATCCTCATCTTCCTGGCCAGTGAACAGGTGGGCTGAGGGGGGAACAGGGCAGGGGCAGGTTTGAGTGTCCCTCTCAGTGGGGAGCCCTGAGGATGGCAGGGGTTAAACTGGGGGAGCTGCGGCTCCTTTGCAGCGGGGCCGTGGGTACTGGGAGGTGGGCACGGAGCACGAGGCAGCACCCTGAGCTGGGAATGGGGACACTGTGAGTGTCACTGGGTGTCACCTGTGCCCCCTGTCCTTGCCCAGGAGATCTCCGAGTGCTGCGCCGCCATCCAGACAGAGGCTGTGGCACTGAGCCCGGCGCTGGGCCCACTGCTGGTGCTGCCACTGCACCCCGGTGTGGGCCGGGCCGCACAGCGACTCTACGAGACACCCGAGGAGAGCCGGGAGCGGCGCGTCATTGTCACCCACTGGCTCGGGGACTCGTCCTTTTCGCTGGGCACCGTGCGCTTTGTCATCGACTCAGGGCTGGAGCTGCGCAGCGTGAGTGGGCACGGGTGGGGGTCTGGCTCTGCTCCGGGGCGTGGTGGGCTGTGGGATCCTCCCTGCCGTGATGTTCCAGGCTGGGAGCAGGGGTCTGCCCCAGGGAAGTGGCCCTGCACTGGCAGGTGAGGGGCCTTGGGGGATGGCAGGGGTCTGCTGCGGTGTCACCCTCACAGCCTCCCGTAGGTGTACAACCCTCGCATCCGCGCTGAGTCCCAGGTGCTGCGTCCCATCAGCCGGAGCCAGGCCGAGTCACGCATGCAGCGAGCCGCCGGCAGCCCCCCAGGTGAGACCTCTGCTCCAGTGTCCCCCCTTGGGGCTATTGTGCCACCCCACCGGGAGCGCTGGCAGCCACTGGGCCAGCACCTGTCTCCACCTGCCTGTGCCATTGCCCTGTCCCACCTCACAGCCCCTCTCCTGCAGGCACCTGCCTGCGCCTGTACTCAGAGGCCTTTGAGCAGCGCCTGCCCCCCAGCCCTGCACCCCACGTCAGTGAGACCAGCCTGAGCCGCCTCGTGCTGCTGCTGAAGCGCCTGGACATCGCCGACATGGGCCAGTGTGACTTCCTCGACCGCCCAGGTAGAGACCATGGGAGCCAGGCATGGCAAGAGGGGCTGGAGCAGAGGGACACAACGGGGCAGCCATAGCTGTGGCCGTCACCGCGGCCTGGGTGGTCTCTGGAGAGGGATTGCAGGCCTGGGTGGTGCAGGACAGGGTGGGCAAAGCTGCCTGATGTCCCACCCCAGCCCCCGAGTCACTGATGCAAGCACTGGAGGATCTGGACTACCTGGCAGCCCTGGATGATGACGGGAATCTGTCGGAGGTGGGGATCATCATGTCGGAGTTCCCACTGGACCCGCAGCTGGCCAAGGCCCTCATCGCCTCCTGCGAGTTCGACTGCGTGGAGGAGATGGTCAGCCTGGCCGCCATGCTCACAGGTACCGTGTGGGGAGCATGGGGGCCCTTGGGATGTGCTGGGGGCACACAGTGACCCCACTGCCCACCCCCAGCGTCCCCATGCTTCGTTCCCCTGTCCACACACCTGGAGGAGGCCGTGGCCCTGCGCCGGCGGGCGCTGCTGCACCCCAATGGGGACCACTTCACCCTCATCAACATCTTCAATGCCTTCCAGCAGCGTGAGCATGGGTGGGGGTTGGGGGGGGGGGCTGGCACCTCTGTAGGCATCCCACAGACCCCTGTGTGTTCCCTGTATCTCCTGCTCCTCCCAGTGTCCCAGACCCCCTCAGGTATCCCCTGCCTTGGAGCTACATTCCTGACCCCATCCCAGTGCCCAGCCTGGGGGGGAGAGGTTCTGGGGCCCAGCTCTAGCCTGGGGGCTGTTCCCTCTGCTCATCCCTGCCACCACTGTGTGAAGGGGTCAGAGGGGAAGCAGCAGTGCTTTTGTGGCCTCCAAGCCCCCAACCCATCAGGGTTTCTGGTCACCTGTCCCCATCCCCATGGCACCACTGTCCTGTCCCCATGTCACTGACCCCACTCTGCTACCCCATCCCCACGTCACCGATCCCACTGTCTTTTCTCTGTGCCCACGTCCATGACTCCACTGTCCCCTCTCTGTCCCCATAGCATTGACCCCACTGTGCCATTCCCATCCCCATGTCAGTGACTCCACTGTCCCTTCCCCATGTCAGTGACCTCGCAGTGCCATCCTCATTCCCATGTCACTGACCCCACTATCCCATCCCCGTCCCCACATCACTGACCCCGCTATCCCATCCCTGCCTCATGGCACTGACCCATACCACTGTGCCATCCCCATCCCTGCCTCATGGCACTGACCCATACTGCTGTGCCATCCCCATCCCCACATCGCTGACCCCGCTACCCCATCCCTGCCCCGTGGCACTGACCCATACTGCTGTGCCATCCCCATCCCCGTCCCCTCATCACTGACCCCGCTACCCCATCCCTGCCCCATGGCACTGACCCATACCACTGTGCCATCCCCATCCCCACATCACTGACCCCGCTACCCCATCCCTGTCCCCACATCCCTGACCCCGCTGTGCCATCCCCGTGGTGCTGACACCGCTGTCCTTCCTGCAGACGCTGGGGACGAGGGCTGGTGCCGGAAGCACGGGGTGTGCTCTGAGGCTCTGCGCCTGGCGGGCACCGTGCGCGCCGAGCTGCTCGATGTCATGCGCCGCATCGAGCTCCCGGTCTCACCACCCGCCTTCGGCTCCGATGCCAACGCCCTCAACATCCAGCGAGCTCTCATCTCCGGGTACTTCCTCAAGGTGGGCCCAGGAGGCTGCAGGGAGTTATGGGGGACCTGTGGGGGATGTGCCAACCGCCCCACTCCCTCCTGGTCCCTCCCAGGTCGCCCGAGATATCGACGGCTCCGGCAACTACGTGATGCTGACGCACAAGCACGTGGCCCACCTGGCCCCTGCCTGCGGGTACCTGCTGCGGCCACCCCCGCGCCGCCTGCCCCCCTGGGTGCTCTACCACGAGTTCACCATCTCTCAGGACAACTGCCTGCGCGTGGTCTCAGAGATCCAGCCCCAAATGTGAGGGCTTGGGGAACGGGGAAGGACAGGTCCTTACAGGGGGTTACTGTAGCCAGCTGTGACCCCCCGTTGTCCTCACAGGCTGGTGGAGTTGGCCCCCCAGTACTACCTGAGCAACCTGCCGGCCAGCGAGGGCCGGGACCTGCTGATGGAGCTGCGGGAGAAGGTGGTGGCGGCAGAGGACGCGCCGGCAGAGCCGGAGTCGCTGGCAGAGGCGGCCGGACGCGAGGATGAGCACGGGGACGTGTGCGTCCTGCAGTGAGACGGAGCACCAGAGCCCCACGGCGGGGCTGCCTGGGCTTGGCCGTGACCCTGGGGACAGGGGAGCCGCGGGGAGGCCCCAGGGAGGCCGTGCGGCTGCCGGGGCTGTCCCAGGTCCCAGGGAGGTGCAGGCACTGCCTCAGCGCTGCGCCGCCGTCAGTCGTGAACCAGCGGCCGTGGGCCCACCCCAGCACCTCAGAACGTGGATTGGGGAGCGCTGGCCCCAGCTGGGGGAGTCGTGTGGGCCCTCCCCACTGGGCTCCCTCACCCTGTATTTCCCGGGGGTGCTGTGGGGCTGGAGGCATCGCCTGTCCCGCTCCTCCTGCACCCGGGGCCGAGGGGCCACGCACGGGTCCCTCCTGTATAAAGTTTTGTGACCTTTGCTCCTGTCTTTGTGTCCATGACTGCAGCGAGGGGTTCAGCCAGGGTGGGGTTCATCCTGCCGAGGGACATCGCCACAGAGGGATGCAGCCAGGGTGGGCTCTGTCCCTGCTCCTCCTGTTTCCCGAGGGTGGTTTCTGTCTGTGAGGCCTCGCTGCCCTCCCACCCTTATTTCGGGTGCCAGGCTGGGATCCCAATCATGCTGAGGTCATCCCTGGCCTTTGCATCAGGGCTTCCCCTCTGTGATTGTGGTTCTTCTGCAGAAGCCAAGGGGAAGCTGTGGTTGGTGAGCAGCCCCCAGAACCTGCCACTAGTGCCTGCTTCCCCCAGACAGGACAGGACAGGACACGGGTGCACCCCCGGGCAAGGTGTCTCATCCCTCCCACACCCATTGCATCCCCTGCAGTGCTACAGCCAAAGGCTGAGCTGCCTGGCGGTCCTGGCCCCCCCTCCCCGCAGCCCACACAAAGGCTTCATCCTGCTCAGGGAGGGGCCTGGAGGTCCCACTGCCCCCTTCTGGCCTCAAAAAGTGAGGACTGGGCTCCCCCAGCCTCCCACAGCCCCCCACTTCCCCTTTGCTTTCTAGAAACTCCAAAAAGTACGTGAAAGGCTACAGCACTCCCCTGCTGGGGTGGGATCTGCTGAGTGTCCTCAACATGGGCTGACATCAGTGGGGTGGCAAAGGGGCAGCTGGTGACCATGATGATCTCTGTCCCTAGGTCCTCATCTCTGTCCCATAGGATATGCAGTGGCCCGAGGAGGGGAGGGAAGGGGTGAGACAACCCGGGGCCTCTGTGGAAACCCTCCCCTCTCCTAGGGGACCCACCACGGCCCATCCAGAGGGGCCCAGCCCTGAGCTGCCCCTCTCCAGACCCCAGGACAGGTGCTGATAGACCTCGCTGGTCTCCCCCTCCCTGTAGCAGGGCACTGCGAGGGCTCTGTGCAGCACACAGGGATGTGCAGCCCCTCAGATGGTGCTGGGGCTCAGCAGGGGAGAGCTGGGACCACCCAGAACCCCGACACCATCCCAGGTGCCCAACACTGTCCCTTGCCTGGCTGTTCCCATGGGGACCCATCCTCTGGAATTCAAGGGCAGAGGGTGTCCGGTGCCCCCTGCCCTGGGAAGTACCGGTGGTGAGTCCCAGGGCTGGGTGGATGGGGGGGTGGTGGACTGAGCGTGGGTCTCATTATCCTGTTCTGAGAACTGTGATGCTGCTGTGGCTGCACCTTGGGGCGGCCCCATGGAGTCCAGCCCATAAAAGACCAGAGCCCCCATCCCTCCCCATCCCTGCTGAGCCCACCGGAGCGACACACGCAGAGGTAGGCACAGACCGGGAGGGTCTCGGGGGGGATCCTGCTTCAGGGGTGCTGCTCCCAGGGCTGGGGGCTCTGCCCTGGCTAAGCCCACTGGCTGTGCCGCTCTCCTGGGTTATGTCCAGCTGGGACTGCCCTTCCCCTCCCCTTCCCCTCCCAGATGCTGGTGCTGGTGGTGCTGGTGCTGTGCCTCGTGCCTGCAGAAGCCCTGACTGCCTTCCCCTCAAAGTGTGAGTGCTGCTTCTGGGGCACAGGGGATGCCTTGGAGGGGAGATCCCCCCAGCTGGGGGAGCTGCAGAGGAACTGGAGGGAGTGGGAGGCATCCCAAATCCACATCCCTCTGATACGTGTTGGAACAGCTCTGCTGGGAGATCAGAGGATGGGCATGAGGGTAATGTGGGGTGGGTATGGGCTGAGGGAGTGGGGGGACAGATGTGGAGTGCAGGAGCAGGGTGAGGCCGAGGGGCAGGATGGTTGTGAGGCGGTGTGGGGGACAATCTGCCCCCACCGCAGCCCATGTCTGACCACAGGCTCTGCCTCTCACCTCCAGTCCAGGTGGGGAAGCTGAACCAGGACGTGGTGGTGCGATGTGACACTTCAGAGCAGCACATCTACTGGACACTGAACGGGGACCAGGAGCCCATGGCTGAACTGGTGCCCGAGGGACAGAACCTCACCATCCTCGGCTTGGACCTGCCTGCCACGGGCAACTACAGCTGCTGGGCTGGCCCCGTCCTGCTGGACACCACTTATGTGGTGGTCAGTGGCACCGGTATGGACGGGCATGGCTGGGGCAGCCGGGGTTGATGGGGTGCAGGGGGTGGAGGGCTGAGGACCAGGAGAGGCTCATGCCCAGCCTATGGGGCTGCACCAGGCAGGGCTGTGGGGCCATGGGGAGCCTCACCAGTGCCATGCAGGGAGAGGGCACCACTCCCAGCCCAATGCAGCTCCTGACCAGTCACCCCTCGGCCCCCTCAGGCAAGGGGGAGATCAACGTGTCCTGCCAGGCTGAGTCCTACAACGGGTCCTTCCACTGCTCCTGGCCCGGGCCCCCCTCTGCCATCTTCCGTGCCCGCCTCACACGCAGGTAGGTGCCCTGAGACCCCCACGAAACCCACCCCAGCTGCACGGCCACCCACCCCTAAGACCTGCTCACACCTTCCTCCCCACAGCGACGGCTCCGTGGGGCCATGGATGCCAGTGGCCAGTAACCGTGGCCAGTTCAACGCCAGTCTGGCAGACCCCTCGTTCTGCCCCTTCGGAGAGGAGCTGCACCCACTCCAGCTGCACTTGGAGGGGCTGTCAGACACCTCCTACCTCAACCTCTCCAGGCACTTCTTCCTCCATGACATCGGTGAGCCCAGGGCAGGAGCAGCAGGGTGGGGAGTGCCCAAGAGTTACTGAGGGCTCCAGGGAGGGTCTCAGCCCCTGTTCTAAACCCCCTCTGCCCACAGTGCGTCCTGACCCACCCCAGGAGCTGAGCCTGCAGCAGCGTGGGGAGCAGCTCCACGTGGCCTGGGCCCCCCCGGCCTCCTGGCCGCTCCCCAAGTCCTACTTTGCGCTGCTCTACCATCTGCAGTATGAGCTCCACAACGGCACCCAGGTAACAGCAGGGTCCTCTCCCAGGGGAGACCCTGCACAGGCTACCCCATGTCCCCACCCTGCCCTGTGCCCACCCTACCCCATTCCTGACTCTTCCCTGTGGCTGAGAAGATGCTCAGCCACGGCCCCCTCCTCATTCTGCTGCTTCCCTTCTTGGGACGGTGAATTGTCACCCCTGCTCCCCTCAGTGCTGCTCAGGTCACGGGGTGATGGTGCCCTCCTCCCCGAGGGTCTCCCTACACCGTGCCCTGCCCCCTTTGCAGGTTGAGCAGTTCGTGGAGGGTGCAGAGGAGACGCTGGTGCAGGCGGGAGTGCGGCGGGTGCGCATCAGCTGCCGGGACCCCTACAACCCCCCGGCCTGGAGCCCCTGGAGCGCCTGGATGGGCATCAATGCACCCCAATAAAATCAGTTTCGAGGGTGCCAACCCTACAAACGGGCACCTCCTTTCTCCAGAACCCCCATCCCTTTACAGCTCGGAAAAGGCTTTTCCTCCCCTATTAAAACGCTGGAATCAGCTTTGCTACCACAAGCCCTGGTCAGTGTCTGTGTGGGAAGGGAGGTGCTGGGCACCCACAGCTCCTCGAGGGGCTCCCGGCTGGCACAAGACTCAGCCCCGGCGTTCATCTCCAGGGCTGGGACAAGCTCCACCCGTGCTCCAGCCCAGCTCGGGAACAGGTGGGATATACACATGGGTTCACTGGACTTCCCTAATCCTCAAAAAACCCTCCCAGCTCTGCCTTCTTTCTGGGGACTGCAGTGGGACAACATCCCCAGACACAGGAGCAACACCCAGAGAGCAAGTCTTGTGGGCAACCCCCTGTCCCCACATCCCAGGGAGCAGGATCCCATCCTGACCCCAAAAGCACAGTCACAGTGGGAAGGTGGAGGGGGGTCCGGAACCAACTGCCACCACTGGGGGGCTCAGTTCCCACTGAAAGTGTGGCTGTACCCCACAACCTGCCTCCCTCGGTGTCCCCGTGGGGTGCCCAGCTCGGGACTGAGGGGCTGCACCAGACAGGAGAGAACCCACACCCCTCTATGAGCCTCCTTCCCACGGAGCCCCACACGCCCCTGCCCCACCATAGACCCCTGGAGCACAGCCGGGGGTGCTGTCCGCCACCACCCCCCACCCACGCACCCCGAGACGGGCCGGCTCCGGGTGATGCCACGGGGCTTTATTGAGGTGCTTCCGCACGGGTCTGAGCCGGGACCCCCACCCCGGAGGGGCTGGTGAGTGTGTGTCCCCAGGGGCGCTGCCCTCCCGGGGGTCCCGGGACAGGCGGGCACGCAGAAGTCCAGGGGACCCGTGGAACGCGGGGACGGAAGGACCGGGGTTCCGTGAGTCCAGAGAGGTCCAGAGGGTGCCAGGGAACCATGGCCCGGGGCGCAGGAGTCGGGGGTCTGGGGTCCGGCGGAGGAACCGGGGACCGGTGGTGGGGCTGGAGATCCGGTCCCGGGACCGGAGGTCCAGTGCTAACGGCAGGGCCGGGGTCCGGTGGTGGGACCGGGACTCCAGGGGTCGGGTCACGGCGGAGCCAGGCCGCCCAGGCGCAGCTCCTCGCTCTCCAGCATTTCCCTGGAAAAGAAGGGCCGGGCTAAGCCCCTCGCCCCCGCACCCCCCGCGCCCCCCTCGCGTACCGGTACGCGGCGATCTCCGCCTCCAGCGCCATCCGCAGCCGCAGCAGAGCAGGGTACTCCCGCAGGCACCGGGCCATCTCCGCCTCCGCCGCCCCGATCTCCCGCTCCAGCTCCGCCACCCGCTCCTGAGCCGGGCCGTCAGTACCAGAGGGGCCACCGGGCGACCCCCGGGATCCCCGGCAGGACCCCGCACACAGTGACCCCCGGCCCGACATCCTCCCCGCAGGGACCCCCGCTCGGACCCCCGACCCGCGCCCCAAACCCCACCTACACGGAGTCCCGGCACCCCTGGCCCGACCTCTGCCCGCACGGACCCCTGGAACTCCGCACCGCCCGCCGTCCCGCACGGATCCCCGGGCAGATTCCCGCCCTACAGGTACCCCTAGGCCCCCGCCCCACACGGACCCGCGGGATCCCAATCCCGCACCGACCCCCACCCACAGGGCGGGAATCTGCCCGGGGGTCCGTGCGGG